>JBCFYV010001540.1:0-48615 GCA_039000515.1 Timema cristinae | reverse complement strand
TCCGGGAACCAGGGTTCGGTTTTAAAGAGTCAACTTATTTTTCGAATTTGAAAAATTGAAAAAAAACATTTTTTAAAAGATAAAAAAATTAACTATATCAATTAAAGTAAAAGAAAATTTTCATACTTTAAAATAAATTTAAAGTGAAATTTTATTTTTTTGATTAAAGGGTTTAAATCAAGCATAATAACAAAAAAAAAGTTGGAAATACAAAAGTTTGTAAAAAAAGAAGTTGGTTAAAACAAGAAGGGGTTTTTTTCTTTAAAATTTAAAATTTAATTTAAGAAAACGGCCTTAAAAAACCCGAAAGGGTTTTGCAAGACACTTTTTAAATTTGGGGAAATTTAGGGGGAATTTTTGGGTTTAAATGACAACCAATTAAATTTTTGGGGTTTAGAAATTTTTGGGATAAAATGGGGTTATAATTTCGCGAAAATTTTTTATTAAAAATAATTTAAAAGGAATTTATTCTCAGCAATCAATTTGGTAATAAAAAAAGGTAAGTGGATAAAAAGGCATTTAAGCGATCGGAAAGTTTAACATTTGGGTGTAAAAAAGACAGTTAACAACCACTAATTATTGTAAAAAAAAACCAAAAATAATAAGATACAATATTGTATTTATGTGAAAAGAGTAATCAAACAAACATTCACAGTAAACCCAAATTGAAAGTTAAAATTTTTAATTTAAAGTTAATTAAAATATATGTTTATGAAAATTGAAGAAAAATAAATTTTAAAATTTTAAAGAAAATGTAAATCACATTGAAGTTGAAAAATCAAATAAAAATTCAAACTTCCATTATCAATATAATAAGGTGGAAACAATAAAACGATGGGAAAAAAATGGACCCATCATTAAATATCAAATGTCAGTTTAATCCCAAACAGGATTGAATATTTGTAAAGGGTTAAAATATCAGGGTATAATAGAAAAATTTTGATAGGAATCACACCACAAAAACCCAGTGATTTGAATAAAAAGTAACAAAGACAATTTTAAAATGAATTTATTTTTCTTTCGTTTTTACAATAAAAGTGTTTTACTTTCATTAAGTGATAGTTTTTAAAACAACAAAAAAACTTTTAGAAAAAAAATTTTTTGGTAAAATATATAAAAAAATTTCAGTATTGCAAGTAAAAAATAAAAAATCAATTCAAGAGTTTTTTTTGGACAAAAAAAAAAAAAACATTATATATTAACTCTACTATCAACAAGAGCATAAATAAAAAAATATAACTTTTATTCAAAACTCCTTTTAACTAAAATGCTATATTTTTGGGTAAATTAATAGACTTGCAATTTTTTCAAGATTCAGTTTAGAAATAAAAATTTAAATTTTAAGATTAATGAAGTTTGATTGCTTGCTATCGAAGATCATTGCATTTCTATTCATCCAGCAACCGGGGGAAAAACTGAATGATATCGTTTTTCCTGGCTTATTAATTTTTGAATCATTTTTCCTTTTTTCAGTTGACTTGTTTTTTAACTTATCTTTTCTAAGATACGGCCATGTTTTTTTATTTCATTTAGCGCACGTGTCCAAGGGGCAGGTCTGATTCCGGTAATATTGCGCATAAAAAAATGCGGTGCTAGTACGCCAAACCGATTTTTTTCGCGCTCATAGAAAATTTTCCCTATTGGCATGGAAAAAATCAAGTAAGATCGGGTTTTCGAGAGTACTTTTTCTAGGGGGTTCAAATCAACAAGGCACAAGACCTTGGCTGCTGCGCCATTGAGAGAGACCCTCGTCTTATTTGATAGACTGGGGAGGCGTTGATAAAGAAATAAACAAAAGGCATTGCCAACTATGTATCAAAATGAATAAAAAATTTTCTACGTTGAAAAATAAGTGCAAAAAAAATTTAAACATATAAAGTACAAGGAAGTCTTATATTCAAAAATACACCCAATCATAAAACCCCTTAGAAAGTTAATATAAATTTGTTAAAAAATGACATCAACGTGGGGTTTACATAATGGTATGTTTAAAAAATTGCGTACAATGCGGGTCGACATGACTTTTTTGTATAACAATTGAAAACAACGGAGGCAAAGCTAGATTTTATTAATTTATTTTATAATTGACTAAAACGGGGACACAATACAGCAAAAGACTATTTAAAAACGTTAAAATTTGGGAAAGCAAAACGGGGGGCCGACAACTAATTTAATTTATATATTACACATGTCGTCTTTGGGGATTTAAACTTTTGAAAAATTAACCTAAAACCCTTTAAAATGGCTTTTTTTTATTAAAAAAACTGAGGAGGGGGAAAGGTTCCATTTCTTTTAAATTTTAGAAAAAGGTTTAAAACATACAAGCCTTAATAACCATTTTTCAGATCATCTAAAGACAAAAGTTATAAGCAACTAGTTCGATTTTAAGATCATTTTATCCCCAAAATCTGTGGTGCGAGAGGGTTCAACCACTTTCCAACGATTTTGAAACAAAGCTCATTATGTAAGGGAAAAAAAAAGACTAGCAACCTCTTGTAATTCTGGAACATTTCTAAAGGACATTATGTGATCGGTTAAAAAATGGTCAACGTAACAATCTATTCAAGCCAGTAGCTAGGGAAAAATTTACACATTTTAGGGGGCGTGTGAAATGCGGGGCGTTTTAATTACCAACGAACAGCTTTAAACTTTCATAAGGTAGTGCCGATTCTTAAATTTTTGTGGAAAGAGGGGAAAAGGACAACAAATGAGTAAAAGAATGAAAGGATCCGGGAGTGCAGGGAAAGGTGGGTTAAAATATGACATTTTGCTTTTGGCTTGGGGTCCTTTGAAAACCAAAAAAAATTGCTACACATGTGGCAAGGTAAAACATATAACTACGACATGATTAAAGAAAGAAAAGAATGGGCCTAAATTTAAAAAATTAATGAGCTAAATTAGACAGCCGACGGTAAGGGCCCTGAGCCATGGGTAACAACTAAATTTGGGAATTAAGCCATTGGAAAGGGTGATTGACACGGGCTCCCACGCACCTTGAGCCAGAAATTTGGTATAAAAAGGGGTTTTAGAGAAAACTCTAGGACCGCCGTCATTGGACTGATTCATATTTGGGTAAATTTTTAGATCTGAAGGGAAAATTTAGGGCCGAACTAACAGGGACTCTCAAAGGGGATTTTTTCCATTTTAGTCGTTTCCCTCAATCGGAAAGGTTTTCCCTACATTGTAGGGAAAAATATTTTACTTTTTGTTAAAATTTGGGACTGGCAGTCAAATTTGGGGTTATGGGGGGAACAGCTACGCCGACAAGTCGGGTGAAATCACTAATTTCTAAACAATAAAGGGGTTTTTACGACCGGGGGGGCTTTTAAGGAATAACATAGATGTGGTTATGAAAGAAGGAGCCACGCCTATATTTTGTAAGGGAGAACAGTTCCTTACCCTTTGCAGGATGGGGTGGAGGAAGAATTTAAAGTTGATGCGG
Source organism: Timema cristinae (assembly GCA_039000515.1). Classification (NCBI taxonomy): domain Eukaryota; kingdom Metazoa; phylum Arthropoda; class Insecta; order Phasmatodea; family Timematidae; genus Timema; species Timema cristinae. The sequence goes on along the minus strand of JBCFYV010001540.1, from coordinate 45,173 downwards.
GATGAGGGAAAAATAAACATACCAATTGCACCCGTTATGTGTGCACCAAATTTAAAAATTTTTAAAATGTCATGTGGGGATTTTTAAAAAAAACCCTAAATAAATTTTGTGGAAACGAACACTATCCGTTGCCCAAAAGGAGTATTTTTAAAAGCTATCTCGGGAAAGATATTTTAGAAAAATTTGGGATTTTAAAAGGGGGTACCTAAATTTCAGTTAGTGAAGCTCTCAACCTTACTTTTTTGAAAATACGCATGTATGTTTGTTCAGATTCCGCGAAAAAATCCAGGTTTTAAAGATGTTTGTTCTCCTTTTTTAAATCTGTCGGAACAAATTTTTGCTAGGGTTATATCGATGATAAAAGGGTACAGTGAAAGAGTCATGAAACGTACACAGAGGTGTTTTCAAAACTAAAGGATTATAGAGTAAAGTAAACAAGGACAAATTTTTTTCTGCTAGAAATTTACCTATTTTTTCAAAGGGATTGATAGGGGGGGAAATTCATACAACCAAGGGAAGGTAAAGGACATTTTAGGGCACAGCACCAAAATAGGGGCAACTGAGAGCATTCCAAACTTTTAATTTTATAAAAATTCTTACCAAAACCTATCAAGGTTGAGCCCCTTTGAAAAAATTGTTGAAAAAGGGCAGGAGGGGGAAGTGAGACCAAGAAGAACAATGTTTGAGAAAAAAAAAAGGTTACTAGGGGAAATGACACAGCGGTGCCATTTGACTCTTCTTTGTCCTTAAGAAAACTTTCGATCCCCCATAAGGACTTACGGTCTTGGGCATTTTTCCCCAGAGGGTTCCTTTCGACCTTATATTTTAAGTCCGGGACATTGTAAAAAGCTAAAAAAAACATCCGCAAATAGAGAAGGAAACTTTAGCTTTGATTTTCGGATAAAAAAATCCCACAGTTTTTTTTGGTCGGAATTGCCCGGGTTATGACCATAAACCTTGTATTTGTTGTCCTCCAAAAAAGGGTTTTCCAGAGATGGCAGCAGCTCGTAATATTTTGGGGTGCGTTACGGGCCCTCATATATTTAAAGATTTGGTATAAAGAGGATCTGAGATCGCTGAAGGGGATTGTTTGTCACATTTCCCGGCTGGGGATGGGAAGATTTAGAAAAAGGAAAAGGGATAAAATTTTTAAATTTGCACTTTGGGGACTCCCCAATATCAGTGGGAAATTGGGAAAGAAACTAGGAAAAGTTATGTTTTAGAAAAATTTGTAGACTGACACTGCAGGGGGCTACTCCAGATGGAAAAATTGATGTTTTTTTTTTTTCAAAATGACAGAATCTCCATTGAAATGGGTGTCTCCTTTGGGGAATCGAGTGGGCCCAGGGGTACGCAATCATTTTGTCTTTACACGAAGAACGCCCTAAATTTTTAAGATAAGGGCGTATCCTGGGTTAGTGTGGGGGCCAAATTGACTCGCAGATTGAAAATTAAAAAGAAAGTTCCATTTGTCAGGACTCAATGCTTTCAGAGAGAAACCATTCCCAGTGAAGCTTTACGATCCCCTTTTAAAAAGGTAACCTTTTACACAAAATGAGCTTAAAAAAAAGTGTATATTTTTAAAAAGGCCCTCCTTACCTAATTTAGCCAAGACTAAAGAGAGCGTGGGGAAACTACAATTAAAAAAGGTGGGTTTTAAAGGGGGTTACACAAAACCGGGTTTTTTACACAAATTTTTAAATAAAATCCATTTAAAAAAAAAAAGGACTTTAAAATTTATTAAAAAAAAAAAAAAAATTTAAAAGACATAATATTTTTAAATTTTTAAAGTAATAGAGAAAAGATTACTTTACAACTTTAACCTTTTTGTAAAAAGGGGTTCATAAACAGATGCCTTTTGTAAAAACCAAGAACCAAAAATAAAAAAAGAAAAAAGAAAAAACCTTCCCCCATCAACCAATTTCCCCCTGTGATTTTAAAAATTTTAAAAAAACCTGTGGTATATAAATCCGACCGATACAAATACAACATAAGAAAACCAGGTCCATGGTCGACACATTTGGGAAACAATATACAAAAAAAACAAAAAATAAAACCTAAAAAAGGTCAAAATCATAAAGAAACTACACAAATTAAACCCTCATAATACCAAAAAAAAAAATAAACAAAAAGAAAAAAGACACTTTTTAAATTTGAATAAATTCACCAACAAGTTTTAAAAAAGAAAAAACCCAAAAATTTAAATGTCCACTTAAATGAACCAAGAGAGTAAAAGTCACGGCGATCTGCCTGAACGGGAAACGTTTTTGGGGGGCCAATCAGCGACAACCCGCAAGATAAAAAAGGACCAAGGGCATGAATTGAAGACTTGACAAGAAAAAAAACTTAAAAAACAAATATCCCAAAAAGGGAACCCCAAGGTAAAAAAACCATAAAGGAAAAATTTTAATCATAAAACGGGACAAAGAGATTAATTATTTAACAAAGATTGAATTAATTTTTTAAAAAGTTTATTAAAAACTTTAGTTCTACAATTCCCATCCAGATCGCCCCCACCCGGGAATACTGTTTTTTTAAATTTTAAATTTTTTTTTTCCGACGACTCGCACTCCCCACTACCAAAAGCTTCAAGTCGATAAAACGGGTCATTTAAACCAATACAACTGGCCACTAAAAGGAGGGAAGAGTTCATATTGTTTCCGCAAAATTAAGGGAACAAAATTTCTTAGTTTTGGCAAGCCATTCAAAAATGACAGAGGTTTCCCCAGCTACTACACACACAAAAAAAGCAAAAAAAAGACAGTTTTGCACCTATGGAGCGGAGAAGCTTTTGCCCTGAGGAGGTCCACAGTAGGTTTAAAGAAAAAGAAATTATCTAAAGGGGAAAGGGGGTCTGCACATAGTATCACCATCTTATCATCCAGCATCAAAGGGCAGCGGAAAGCTCAGTGAAGATATTAAAATAAAACCCCCTTTACAGCTTTAAACGATGTCAGAAGGGGGGGAAAAACTCCCCTATAATAATAATTTTTCTTTTTCCCTAAAAATACCCCTCATAAAAATTACGGGAAAAACCCCGGCAGAGTTTTTTATTGTTCAAACCGAAACTGGGTTGTAAATTGGACCCCTCATCTGGTGGCAAAGTGGCGTAAAATAAAAAAGAGGGAAAAAAATTTGGAATAGAAAGGCGAGATCACCTAAAAAAGGTTAAAGTCCTTTTACTTATCTAGCTAGGAGGGGAAACTAGGTTAGTTTGTGCATGGGAAACTTGCGAAATTCAATTTAGATAGTGGATTAGCCCTTTTGGGGGAAAAAAAACAAAACCAATCCCCTGGGAGGAGGTTTTTCCCTTTGGTAAATATAAAAAACAAAAAATTTCCTGGCCAACAGAAGGGTCACAGAGAAACCCCCCTATTTCCCAGTGCCTCAAAATCGCCTTGGTCAGCCCCCTCAGGCTGTGAGCCTCCTCGGTAAGGACCCCCGAGAAGCTGGATCTGAAATGATCCAACCACCCCTCTTTTCCCCTAAAAAACGAAAGAAAATGGGGAAATTTTTTAAAAAAGTAGACTGGGTGGGTTTAAGGCACTTGAATACGGATGAAATTTAAAAAGGAGAACAAGGCCCAAATTTTTTCGAAGGGGAAAGGTGTGTATTTTAAAATAAGAAGAAGTGAAGAAGAAAAAGTGTTGGAAACCTACGCAACCGGGAAAAAGAGAGAAGAGAAAGAGGAAACCTTTACTTGTAATGCCACTTAGGGTGGAAAGCTTTTCTTTTCGGACAATATCCTTTTTAAAATGTTGCATCCTGAAACCCACAATACCAATTTTTAAAAATTTAAGTAATTAATAACTTTTTAATTTGTTGACACGTGGACATTAATTTTGCGGGTTGGGATAGTTTATAGTAAACTTATTACCGTTTTCCCCACTAAAATTTAAAATTTTTTATAATATTTTTTGCTACTTTGTAAATAATTTTCTTGTACGGGTACTTAAGCAAACAAATAATCACAACCTCCAAGGATCCTTTCTATTCTCTTTTTTTTGATTAGCCTATTAAATAACTTTAAAATTTTTACTTTAAAATATAAATGCTTTAAAGGTATTTGTTTTTTACACCATCAAAAAAAAATTGTCAAAAATTGTCTTAAAAAAGTGCAGTAATTTGCTACTTTACAAAATAAAAAAAATTGGAATTTATCAACACAAATTTCATCGTCTCCCTATCACCCCTAACAATTTAAATTTTCAAAACTAAATGTAATTTTGGGATGTAAGAACATTTTAACCTCAGTAAAACATGTTTTTTTACATTTGAGCCATACATTTCAAACTATAAAATCTTGACAGTTGTAATTTTTAGATAAATAAACTGATACACGCATCTCCGGCAACAAAGTATCAATTTATTTAATTTTTGATCAGAAAAAACTTTTGATTTTTACCAACTTTGAAACCCAAAAGCTACACATTGGCTTAAACATTGAGGAGGACGCTGTTTTAATGTTAATAAAATCTGTCTAAAATTGACACGAGGAAACCCATAAATCACATCAAAAGGGTTTCTACCCTTGGCCATTCTGTTTAGAAAAATGCCTCCCCTCTCTATTTTTCCTTATTCCTGCACTCTCTTCCTCTCACTTGCACATTTATTGCTACTTTCCTCCACTCTCTTCCTAGGCCCCTCCCTTTCTGGCCTTCCCTACAACTTCATATCCATTAATCTTCTTAAACCTCACCCCTTCCACCCTCTTTAAACTTGGCCAAAACCATCCACCCTATTTTCCTTTATTATCTCAGTACCCCCTGTACCCAACTCTGGACCTCACTTATTCTTTTATTCACTATTTCTTCCGGTGACAGTCAAAAATGTCTTCAAAAATTCTTTCCCCCAAACCTCCACTTTCCTTTCTTTTTTATCCAAGTCCAGGTTTTTTGCTGCAACGTAATTTGGGGGTATGAATATATTTTCCCCATACCAAGTTCTTAACTTTTTACACTCTGACTCATTTTCGCTGAACATTTTTACACAACCCGGGGTATTTAGTATAAAAAGGTATATACAAATAAAACATTTACTGATAGTAAATCTTAAGAAATTTTATTTTAAAATAAATTTATATACATAAATTATTAACCATTTTATTTAAAGTCGAAAGAAAATTTTGCATACTTGAGATGGTTTTACTTTTATTTTTACAAAAAATAATTAAATTTTGGCAAATTTTTGATACTGCAGGACGGGGACATCTCAACGTTTTTCAGAGTTGATTGATTTTTATTTTAAATCGCACTGCTGAAACATTACTTCGCTTGATATAGGTACAAAGTGACAGAAGTATTTTGGGGGCCATTTCAGATATTTTGGGGTAATTTTTTCCCAAAAACCAAGCCAAAATTCTTTTAAAAAACGTTTTCTTGGGAAAACTTTTTAAACCTTGTCCCTTGAAAACCCCCAAATTTTCGGCCTTTTAATGGCAGAGAATGAGGGTTTTAAATTTTAATTTGAATAATTTTATACCCAACTTTGTTTTTTTTAGAATCCAAATTTGGGGGAAAGTTTTCTGAAAGTGTGTCTCCACACTTCAATGATCATTATACTCTTCATTAAATCTTTCGTTTGGTTTTTTTTATTATTAAAAAAAAACGAAAATTTTTAAAAACTTCTAAAGAACCATTTTCCATCCTTTTTTTCATATTTAATTTTTATAAAAACTTTCATTTTTTTTTCTTTTAGCATGTTAAATTTACTGTAGTTCAAACCCAAACGCAGTGAAGTCGTGCGATCAACACGGGAGCACTCCAAAACACCTCGGATTCATTACGCTTTGATTTTAAATTAATATTTTTTTGCTTTGCGCTCGAAAACCTTTTACTTACCAAATTTTTTTCCGACTTAAAACTTTAATTTTATTGACTCCTTTTGGGTCTCGTGACCCCCAGTTTAGGAAGGCTGCACTATAAACATTTCCTTATACCGGGAAGTTTCTTTTTCCCATGGGAGATCTTTATATCTTAAAAACCTCTCTCTGTCCCTCGTTTAAACTTTCTTCTATGTTTGCCCCCCCCCTTTTCCCATCATACTTTTAAGAATTTTACACTCTTTTGCTTCTTTCAACTCTACTTCCATTTTTCTACCCCCTTTTTTGGGCCCCTTTTTTCTCTCCCATGTCACCCCCATCACTTCACTTTCACCATACTGATTTCTTCCACACTTTTCACCCTCTTCATTCCCCATCTGTTCCTGTATTCCTTTTCCTCCCATACCTAAAGTCATCCACGACAAATTGCTTTCTTTTGCTCCTCACCCATTTTACTCCCACACTATTCATTATCATTACATCCCCAAATACAAACTTTAAATTATGATGGGGCACCTCTTGACTCAATATTTTAGTTGGAATCACTCTGTCCACGCTCGTCGTAAAACACAACTCACTTTATTATCATACAATTCCTTCCCATACGAAATCTCTGGGTATCTAGTCCTGCGCCGCATCCCCAAAAAATGTTTGGGACTAGTTTTTTGTTTAATTCAATGCGCTGTGCGAACTGTTTAAACCTAAGTTTAAATTTTTAATAAAAAAAACAGGGAAAAAATTATTAATTTTAAAATTAATTTTGGTTTTCAATTCCAAAAATACGGTTTTAAAATTCTTTTTTCCAAAAGGTTCACTTGGAAATAAAAACCCAGGCTTGCTATTTTAAAAACCGCAAGGCAAGCAGGGATCTCAAATCCCTTTGCCCAATGTCTGGGGGCGCAACACATTCCTTCCGCTCCCCATAAGTAATTGGCCAAAAAGAGCCGGTTTTCACAACCCAGGTCATGCTTTTTTCCTGTGAAGCAACATGCATAGTGCCAACTATTGAAAAAAGATCAAGATCACAATTTTATTTATTACTAATTTATGTAGTTTAAGTAAAATTTTCATAACATATATAAAAAAATTATTTTGGAATAATATTAGTATACGTAAAAAAAGCATTAAAAATTTTAAAACTAATTAAAAAAAATTGATTTAAGTTTAGGGATATTTCCACTTTTATTTTCGATAATATTTTTTTTAAAAATGAGTCCCTTTTTTTCTTTAATTCTTTTCTTTTTTTTTTTATCAATAATAACCTTTAAAATTAATGTCGGACTTCATAGCCATCCCCCAGTTTATGAAAAAAAACAAAAACTTTGTATGGAACTGTGCCTTCACAGTGCCAGCGACGGGTGTTTGCTGTTTTGCCATCGAACATAGAGGGGGTGAAAGGAAGCGGGACTGCCCGGTAGGAGAACACTGTTTCTCTCAATGCGGGTCGGCGTGTGGGGAAGGACGGGTTTTTTTTTTTCTAAGTGTTGGTTTTTGTTTAAAAACCGTGACCAATTTTTTAATGTGAAAAATGAGAAAATTTTAATTAAAATAAAATTTTCGCTCCACTATTCTATTGATTTTTTTTTTTTTTTTTTTCGTTTTTTTTTATTTTCAAAAAAAACTAAATGCGTTTCAGACTTTCAATGGGAAAAAAATTTTTCAATTGTCATCCAGAATCAAGGGAAAAAATTATTGAACTTTTTTTTCCAAAATTAAAAAAAAAAGAATGGATTTTAATTTTTTAAAAGAAAATCAACTTGAACCTAACAATTTAATTAAAGAAGTAAAACATTTGGTGTTTTTGGTTAAGATTTTTTTAAAATTCCTAAATAAAAGTTCTTTTTTTTAAAATTTTTTTTTTCCTTTTTCACAATTTTAAAAAAAAGGCTAAACCTTTTCTGGAACCCCCACCACCACAATTTTTGCTACGACCCCACTGGGTGGTGACAGGGTTTTCTTTTAAAGCATCGACCCTCAAAATTTTTTGCATTTTTTTAATAAGTGTATAAATATAAGCTATAAATATTGATTCAATTATTTCAAAACATTACAGTTATCGAGTAAAAACATTAACTTGCTATTTTATCCATTTTGCGTACTTATTTTAAGGTAAAAATAGTTAAGCATATATTAAATTTATTCTAGAGACAGATATAATGATTTAATGAAGTATTACAAGATTTAAAAAAATATAGTTTTTAGTCTATAAGATATTTAAAAATTGTAAATTTACATATTTTTAATCATATAAAGTATTTTTCGTTTTTTACCCCGATACTTCTATTTTATATCCTTTTATATACAATTGTCCCTTTTTAATTTTTTTTGTTTTAATTTAAAATAACCACTTTTTATTTAATTCGACACTAAATTATCATGTAAATTAAATTTGTTTTTCTATTTCCTAAACTTTTTCTTTGACTGTACCACCAATAACAAGACTAGCCGAACAAGGAAAGGGGCGGGCCTCTCACAAGACTCACCTAGGTGTTTATTTTTAGCACCACATCTTACACCCAATGCAGAGTTGCACATTTATTTTTTTCTGTATTTTTTTCCGGGACTTGGGTAATATTTTTCTGTGTTGTTTTTGCTCTTCAACTCAAATGAAAGGGAAATCATAGCTTGGTGCATCAAAAAAGCTCTTGATTTTAAACCTATTGCTTATCTAATATTACAATTAACTTTTAAGTATAAAAATATTGCTTTTTACTTTTATTACTGGTTGTAAATTGAACACTAAACAGTATATACAAACTAAACGTATAAAAAAAAAAACTAATTTCACATGAGTACTTGCATTTCTTTAGGTATTTTGAACCGATAGGTTTTTGTCCAGGGCCTTTTTTTACCATGGTCAATCTGCTATTTTTTGAGTCCCCGGGCCTTGTTACCACGGCTAATACTCCCTTTTTTTTGATGTTTTTTGGGGGGGGTGTTACCCTGGTTTTTATTTGTTGCTAAATATACAAATAATAAACAAAAAGTGTTTTAATTTTAAAAATTTTTAATTTCCCAATTTAAAGCGAAATAATTTAAAGAAAAGTTTTACAATATTTATAAATTTTTTCTTTACAAATCGATCTTTTTATTACTTTTTCAGAAAAGTTGTGGTTTTCGCCTTTGGGGGGGCCTGGAGAAAGATACTTTGAAATTTAAAATTAAATTTTCCTATTCTTAATTAGGCCTAATCATTAAATATATAAATTTATACAGTAATGAGGGAAAAGTTTTAAGGCCATATGTGAAAATTTTTTTTTTCGTATTCGAAAGAGTTTTATTCTAGAAATTTTAAAAACCCAAAAATTATTTTTAAACATTTTAAAGATTGAGGGGAAAAATTAAATTTTAACGTTTCCCCAATTCAAAAATTTTAGGCTAAATTTTGAAAAAATTTTTAAAATTAAATTTTTGTACTTTAAGAAAACCTATTTGGGGTAAGCGGATTTTACCGGGGATATTTCCCAATACCTATTAAATTTAAAAAGTTCCCCTTAAAAAAAAACACAATTCAAAAATTTTTTTTAATATTATTTAAAACTATAAATAATTTAAATTATATTATGCGAAATTTATTGAAAGGTATAACTAAGATTAAAAATAAACAATTTAAATTGCCAAAATTTTTATGAAAATAACTTGATTTGGTATGAAAAAAATTTAAGCAGGGAAATTCCCAATTTGCTCCGATATAAAACTTTTGGGGGGGTTAGCAGTCGACAAGAAGGGGATAAAACCCGCCTCCAAATTTTTCCGTGTATTACAAGAACCAAGAACGAGTCCCAGTTAATTTCTGTTTAACTTTTTCACAAAAGGCCAAAATAGTTAGCATTAAAAATTATTTTGAAACGCGTCTTCAAGTTCGGGTAGAAACATAGTAGGATATTAAATTTACACTAAACAGGGTTATTTCATTATTAAAACATGTGATAATTTTTTAGATTTGTTTTTTATTTGGTATCTTGTGAATTAAAAACACATTATTAAAATTTTAAAAAATAATATATTTTTTAAATAATTAAAAATAATTTTTAAAAAAAAATTTTTTAAAATAATAAAACAATTGGGGGCCCTTTCCATCACAACCAAAAGTCGCTTTTGAAAGAGACGGGTAAAAAATTTTTAAAGGAGGGGGTTTAGGTTTTTTGTTTGGGATCAAACAGTAATATGGTGTTAGTCAATTGGCTGTAAGGAAGGGCCCCGTTTCAAATTCATATCAAGAAGATGAAATAAATTATTTAAAATTAAAAACACTTTTAAGCCTTTTATAAAAAAAATTTCATGAAAAAATTTCAATTAAAAAGTTTTTGTGTTTAAACTGTTCAAATACTAAAAATTTTTTAAACATTATTGCGGGCTTATTTTATTTTATATTAAATTGGAAAATTTTAGTCTGAATACATTAATATGATATAAAAAATAATTTAAATTTAATTTAAAAAACACTCAAAATTTTTTTAAAAATTAATTTAGTTTTTTATTGGGAGATATTTTTACTGGGGTAACTTTTTGGGGTTAAGGGGTTTATTGATGATAAATTTGATTGAAATTCTTTGAAAACAATTTTGTGATATTTTCTTTTTAAAACATATGGGGTTTTCCCAAATTAGCAGTTGGTTATATAAATATAATAAAGGATAAAGGTTTATGAAAAATTAATATAAAAATATATATTATAATATATATATTATATTAAAATATTCACTTTATTTAAGAACAAACCCCAAAAAAAAATTTAAGTGGTTAAATTTTTGTTTTTGTTAAATATTTGGGGGAAATTTTGGATTATGGAAGTTTTTTAAATTTTTTGTTTTGGGAAAATTGTAAAAAAAGGGGTGTTTTTTTTGGTGTGGTTTTTTGTTTTAAAAAGGTGAGTTTTATTATTTTTTTTATTTTTTGGTTTTTTGTTGGGTTTGATTAGTAAAGTTTTTTGGTTTGGGGAAAAGTGAGATAAATTTTGGGAAAAAAATTTAAGTGAATTGAAAGGTGGAGTGGATTTTTTGGGGTTTGGGGGGTATAAATAAAATTAAATAATTTTGGGTGTTTTTTTGTTTTAAAAGTAAAGTTTTAGTTAATTATTAATTATTTTATTATTATTTTATTTTTATATTAATTTAGAGGTTTTTAAATTTTTGGGTTAAATTAGTTTTTTGTAATGGGGGAGGGTGTTTTAAGATGAAATGGGGGAAAGTTTCGTGGTTTTGGGGTGATGGATTTTAATTAAAGATGTTTGTCAAGTGAAGGAAAGGGTTTTTTTTAACAGATAAATCTTGCCGGGGCGGGATTTAACCCCGGCCCCCAGCACGAAGTCGACACCTTAAACCCCCAAACCACCAGGTCACCGAGTGCCTCTTGAAAATATGCTTTTTAAAAAATAGATTTTTTTATGCCTTAAAAATTTTGTGAATGCAAAAACTACTTTAAGCTTTCAATTTTCCAGCATTTTAATTGCTTAAAATTTGAAATTCTATTGGTATATTTTTGAATTTCTCTGTTAATTCCACCCATAAAGGGAAATTAGGGCAAGTTAAACGTTGTACTCCCATAAAGTATCTTAATGAATTCCAATTTGGAATATCCTGTTGGGGCCCAAACAATATGAAAGGAAAATGTTAATTTTTTTATGCATTTTTAACTCACTTAGAATAAAATTTTTGGCCCAAAATAGTATTAAGTAGCAATTGATGTTTTCATTTGCAAGAGGGGACACTTTAATTTACCTCAATTTAAAAACCGCATTACATTGTAAAAGACAGCTTTTTACAAATTTTTTTTATTTTTTTTTGCAAATAAAAAAAATAAAATAATTATTTCATTCACTAAGGAAAGTATTTTTTTTACATATGACCCAAAAAAATTATGTGTGAGAAGAAAAAACGATTTTTTTTTGGATTAAATTTTAAACAAAAAACTGAAAAATTTTATCCAATTAAAAATAAAAAATAAAAATAATTTTTAATATTTAGCACCACGTCTTACTACCCCCTTCGGTTATACGCTTTATGTAAAAATCCGCAAATGGATTAGGAATTGGGGGGGTTCACCCACTGAATTTGAACCTCGCTCCCCGCCTCACATCGAGCTCAACACAACGCGTTAAAAACTACGCCCCCGTGGGGGGAAAAAGATGAACTTTATATAAAACGCCTCCAATTTTTTAGACCCTTTGAATTATTTTGGATTAGGTTTGAGGTTTTATTTTTCTAGGGGGAAGGAGAAGGAAACACAATTTAAAATAAATGCACCTATTTACTTGGAGATGGGTTAAAACTATAGAAAGAGAAAAAAAATGTGGAAAACCACCCAAAAAATTTTAAAAATTATATATATATTTTATTTTACTATAAAAAAAATTAATAAAAACCCCCCTTTTTATTGTAAACCGAGTTTATTTCTGCAATTCCTAAATTTTTTAATACAAAATTTTCTACCGTTTCACCAACCATTTAAGTCCTTATCGAAATTTGGCTTTTAAAATAATAATGCTCACTTTTTTAAAAAAATAAATTTTTATTCCCATACTTGCCAAATTAACAACGAATCACCATTTTGTTTTATTTTCTTCTCTGTTGTGGGAAAATATATAAAATTACAGCTTATATTGTTTTTATAAACCCCTATTTTTATCTTTAAATACTTTATCCTAATGAAAAATCACTATTTTGGGCCCGGTTTTTTTTTAGAATAAATAATATACATTTCAAAAAAGATAATTTTGGCCCTAATACCGATTCAAAATTTCCAAAACTTCTGAAAATATTTTGGTTATTCAATAAAAATTAAAATTTTAGTTTAAAGGAAGGACGATGACTACCAATTTTGATAAAAAGAACCTCCGTCAAAAATAAATAACAGGAAACATGGATAGAATTTAATATTTTTTAAATAATCCCCCCCAAATTTGACCATGGGGGGGTACCAACTGTAAAAAAAAAAACTCCCGAAGTTCCCCCCTTTCCCCCCAAAATTTTAAAAATTTTAAATTTTTTTTTATTGAAAAACGTTTTGTTTTTCGCTTGTTGCGATTTTTCCCCCAAATTTTTTTCGTTTTTTTCTTTTTGGGATAGGCCCACAAATGATATGTCTACTTTGGGGGGGCCAACTTCACGTAAACCCCCCCCGCCCCCCCCCCCCCCCCCCCCCCCCCACACACACTTTAAAAAAACACATTTTTTTTTTTTTTCCGACGTTTTTTTCCGGGATTTAAACCCAAAAAGGGGTCGTTTTTTTTTTTTGTTCTTGCACAAAGGGGGCAAATTGGACATTTTTGCTTTTCGTGGGGGCCAAAATTTACAGCCCCCCCATTTTAAAAAAATTAAAGTATTTATTTTTTATTCGCTTTTTCGGATTTCCAAAAAAAATTTTTGTTTTTCCTTTTTTTATAGGCCCCAAAGGGTTTTTTTTACTTTTGGAAAAGTCCCCCTTTTACGTTTATTTCCCCCATTTTTTTAAAAAATAAAATTTTTTTTTGGTTTTCCCCGATCATTTATTTCGGATTTTTAAAAAAAAAAAATTTTTTTTCCCTTTTTGTACGCCCCCAAAAAAATTACTAAAACTTTCTTTTTACTTTTCCAAAAAATTTTAACCCTTCCCCCTTTTTTAAAAAAAAAAAAAATTTTTTTTATGATTAAAATTTTTTTTTCCCTTTTGGTTAGTTCCGGTTTTTCCCCCCGGAAAAAAAAAAAAAAAAAATTTTTTTCCTTTGATATCAAAAGTTTTTTTATTTTTACTCCACGAAGCTGCCTCAAAATTTTTTCCCCCAAAAAACCCCTTTAAAAAAAAAATTTTTATGTTTCAAAATTTTTTCTTCTTTTCCGGGTTTTTCAAAAAAAAATTTGAAATTTTTTATCCCCAAAAATTTATGTTTTACATTGAAACGTCAAAGAATTTGACCCCCTTTTCCCCCATTTTTTTAAAAATTTTCCATTTTTTGATTCAAAATTTTTTCTTCTTTTTTCCCGGGGAAGGGGTTCCAAAAAAAAAACCACATTTCTTTTGGGACAACAACACAAATTTATTTACACTAACTAATTACGCCTTTTGGCAACCATATTCCCCACATGAACAAAAACAACTATTAAAAAAAGAAATTTTATTTTTTCCAAACAAAAAACGTTTTTTGGGTTTTTTTTAAAAAAAATTTTTTTTTGCAAAAAATTTCCATTTTTTTTTTGTAAACCTCGATAATTTTTTTTAAATACTCTCTCAATTTTTTCAAAACTTGAACTTTTTTTTTTTTAAAAATTTTTTTTAAATTTTTTTTATTTCCCCTTAAAGGGTTATTTTTTTTTGGTTCTAAATTTTTTTTTAAAAAATTGTTTATTTCATTTGATATTTTAAAAAATTTCTAATTTTTTTCACTATGCTAAGCCCATTTCCTCACCTCAACGGGATAAAATTAAAAAAATTTTTTTTTTTTATTTAAAACTTTTTTATTTTTTTCCCCCTTTTTTGGCATTTTTTTATTTTTTTGGTTTTTAACTTTTACAAACGCTAAATAAACTATTAACAAAAATTTTAGGGCCTTTTTTATGTGCGACCTTATAAAAATTCCCCCCCTCTGTTCAAAGTATAAAAAAAAGGCTTTATTCGTCACTACAAAAAAAACAAAAAAACGCGGGGCAATCAAAAATAAAAAAAAAGGTTTTTAATTTTTTGCATCCTTTAAAACTCATAGAAAAGAAAAAAAATTTTTTTTTTGGTTTCTTCCTCCAAGCTTCAAAATTTTGGGGTTTTTTCAAAATTTGGGCTTTTGAAATTCCCGGGAAAATACCCTCCTCCCTCACCCCCCCAAAAGACTCATAACAAATCAAAAGTTTCACGCACCCCCTTTTTTTTGCTACTTACTGTTAAAAGTATAAATATCCCTTTGACCGCAAAAAGAAAAAAATTTGGGAAAGGAAAAAAGCCCTTTTTCCCAAAAGACAAAAAAAAGACAAAAAACTCCCCCAAAAAAAAAATTTTTTTTAAATAAAAATTTACTAACGGGCCAAAAAATTTTTAAAAAAAAGTTTTAAAATATCTATAGAATAGCCTAAATTTTTAAAAAAATTTTCAAAAAATTTTTCCCAAAAAAAAACCCAAACTAAAAAATTTAAAAAAAAAAGGGAAATAAAAGCACAGAAAAAAAAAAAAATTTCCTTTTAAAAAATAAAATAAAAAAAGCTATGCAAAAAAAGGTTTTAACCCAAACTTTTTCATTCGGTAAAAATTTTTTTGATTTACAAAAATTTTTTTAAAAAAAAAAACCCCTCCCCAAAAAAAAATTTTAGCCCCCCAATTTTTTTAATGAAATTTTTACAAACATGAAAAACAAATGGGATACATATTCCCCTTTTAAACTTTAAATTATCATCCTACAACTTTGATTAAAAACAAAGTTTGATATTTTTAATTAAAAATATCGAAAACTTTTTAAAAAAAAAAAAATTTAACAAAAATCCTTTCATTTTAATTAAAAAACCCAAAAGGGGGAAAAACCCTTTAAATTGGGGCCCCCTTCCCCCCCCAAAAGTAAACATACTTTTTTTGGGGGGTTTTTAAAAACAAAAAAGCAAAAAAATTTGCAAAACAACCGGGAAACAACGGGAAAAAACTATTCAATCAAAACGCCATAAAATTTTCAAAATTTTGGGGGGGGAAATTTTTTCCATAATTTGGGGCCCCCATGAAAAAGAAAGTGTAATTTTTTCTCCTTTTTTGGGCAAAAAAAAAACACACAAACGAAATTTTTTGCAACAATTCGGAACAAACAAAAACAAAAAAAAATTTAAATTTTTCCAAAAATTATGGGGGGGGGGCTACCGTAAAGTTTCCCCCCCAATAAAAAGCATATCATTTTTTTTTTTATAAAAAGGGAAAAAACAAAAATTTTCACGGAAAAACCGAACATAATTGAAAAAAAATCTTGACCTTTTCATAATGAAACCAACTACACGTAAATGAGGGAAAACCCCAAAAGTAACCAAGAATAATGGGGCTTTTTTTTAATAAAACAAATTCCCGCCCTTCACCGATCTTAATGACCACCAAAAAAAATTAAAAAAATTATTCAAACATTACCCAAAGTATCAGTTACGTTTCTTTTGTGCCGACAAAAAAAGGTGCTTGACGAAATACCATAAAAAAGCCAATCCGTATCCTCAACCCGGGAATTTCTATTCTAACCCCCAACCATCGAAGGATTTTCGCTTTGTTTTATAAAAAATTTTAAATACAAAAAAATAACTTTTAAGGAAGTAGGAAATTTTTTAAAAAACAAAGAAAGGGGAAAAAAACTTAATTGCAATTAAAAAGGCCAAAACTTAAAAAACCCTTCAAGTATTTTATCAAAAAAAAAGGGGGTTAAAAACATTCAAAGGGGAAAAATTTTGTGTTTTGTTGTTTATGCTAAAAAAGAACCATAGGGGAAAAAATTTCAAAGATAAAAACTATAAGCACGATGCCCCCAAAAAAAAGATTTTATTACATTGTATAGCCTAATTTTAAAAAAATTTTTCAATAAACAAAAAAATGAGAGCAAAATACTCCCCATAATGGAAGCTCAGATTTCCAAAAAAAAAAAAAAAATTGGGGGGTTTGAGTTTTGTTTCAAACTCAAAACTTACGGGGTCAAGTTTTTTTTTAAAATCAGGGGGTTTTTTAAAATTTTTTGATTTCGTTGGAAAGTTCAACAAACATTATACTTGGGGTTAAAAAAATAAAACCCTTTAAAATTTCTCCAACTACAAGGTCACGATAAAAAAATTAATTAAAACTTTTTTAGAGAAAAAAACCCCCATATTTTTCAAGAGGTTTGTTGTGCCAATATTTTGTAAAAAGTATTTACTATTTTATAATTAAATTTTTAAATAGACTATATATTATTATTATTAAAATTATTTATTCAGAATCATAAAGTCGAAATTACAAATTTTAGAAATAAACCGCAATTCTCAATTTCTAAAAGGTTGTGAAAACATATAACTTCTTTTAGGCCTATTAGGTTGGGATTTAAGTTCCTAAAAGATTGTTTATAATTTATTTCTGTAGTTTTCGGTGTTTGGCTCTACAATTTAACTTTGTAAACTTTTTTAAATAATACTTTTTTAATTATGTATTATTATGATATTTGCATTTTACTAAAAAACCCAAATAAAATTTTTCAAATAACCGTAAGAAATTAAACAAGTTACATTTTTAAAAAAAATTTTAAACTTTAATTCTAAAAAAATTCCTTTGGGAAATTTTTTAATTTTGCATAATTTAATAGAGTGTTTTTAAAAAAATGTTTTTATTTTTGTTAAAATTTTAATAATAACCATTTTCTCATTGGGGAATCTATTTAAAAAATTACTCTTTCCCAAAATTTAAATTAATAGAAATATATTTTTGTTTTTTAATGGGGGTATCTTGTTTTTTTTTGATAGCTACGCGTTAAATATTTTTAAATTCTAGACATTTTGAAATTCTCGATAATTTTAATACCAATGTGATGTAACTAAAACTAAATAGTGATATGGGCAAGTTGAATGTTTGCATTATTTTTTCCACTCAAAATATATTTAATTAGAAGAAAATCATTAACTTTTATCTATGGCAAATGATTCCCACCTATGACGGTTCAGAAGTAACGTCAAAAGAAGGCAAGGGGAAGCTACATTTTATAAATTACATTAATATTTGTTTTAGAACATTTTTTGAAAAAATTGTTTTAAATGCGTGAATTTAGACTTTGCAAACTTAGAGAGGCCCTTTGATTTTTTATTTTTTCAAAATAGAGTGAGTTTCATTACTATTTTTATATTTTTGAATCAGTATAGGTTTTCAAGTCACTCGTGTAAAGATAATGAGCATGTAACTATTTTAATCTTTGATATATAAAACTTGTCCCCTATATAATGCGGTTTATGTAAAATTGTGAATTACTCTGGGTTTTTCTGAAGCTCTAAATATTTTTTACTTTTTTTTTTTTACCATAACATAAATACACACTCCTTCTAAAAGTCACAATGTAATGATATAGTGAAATTTTATATACCAGTACACATCTTGTTACACGTCCAGTATATCCACCTAACTTAACACCGCGTCTTACTACCCGTTCGGTTTACACATTTATGTAATAATTACGCTATGTTCTTAAATCAAGTACAAACAAAACACCCCCCAGCACCTAACCATTAACTCATCACTATAAAAGGGGTAATCTCACATTTCACAAATTATAAATTTTTCGACCATGCCGGGAATCGAACCCGGGGACCCTTAGCTCAGAGGCGGACACGGTAACGACTGAGTTAAGGCGTCGGACTCCACCTGACTAATTGTGGAGGGCCATTTTAATGTATATTTTTTTAAATGTCTCACCCATTTGCGTATAAGTAGAACCGAACACCTAATTACATCCTGCTGCGATACTAACCTTTGGGATCTCCCTGTCTCTGGCAAACCAAAATAAGGTGTAATGAAATTTGATTTGCCCCTAAAAAGTATGTGAAAGCATTGACAAGATATCGTCCTAATTTTATAAACGTCTTATTTCATTTAAATTATATAGTATATTACGTGGCGCTTAAATCACGTCTTCCTCTAAATTATTTACTAGTTCGCGCCCTCGTGGTAAGATGGCAGCTTTCTACTGGAGTTAAACTTAAGAAATGTTAATGTCTTTAACGTAATACAGACAAGTTAAGATCTTTTAAAGTTTTTTTCTCGTCGAGAAGCTTCCAAACGCAATAGTATTTTTGTTCTGGGTTTTTAGGTGTGTAATTTCCCGTTAGAAAGATTCCTTCGAGAAGCTTCTATTGAACTCAGATATATGTGACTTTTTGAAACTCCGTTTTTTCACTGTGCAATCGGTCGGTCTTGAAATGGACGTGCTTTAAGCGTATCAGTGATTATAATTGTTAGGCCTCTACATGATATGTTTCGTTAGAAAATATTAAAAAAATATGATTTAAATTTAAAGATAAAAAAGATATCAAACTTTATGTGATATTTATCTTTTATTAAAGTTTTAATGATAAGGAACGAGGCATTTTTAAATAAAGCCATATTTGCGTAATAAAAATAATGATTTACGGAGTGACTTAAAAAATGACTCTGTTTTTGTAATATAGCAAATAGCGACACAACGTGGGAGATTTATAATAAAAAATATTACGAAGTGTAACACATGGCTCCAACGGGGGGGCGGAACGCGAAAAAATGTAAAAATAGCATTCCAACAAGGGCTGAAAGAAAAAGTAAGTGTAACAAATGGCGACACAACGTGGGGGTTAATAGGCGACTTTTAAACGCTCGCCCAAGACTCGAAAAGTAACAAATGGCTTCCAACGTGGGACACCCGATTAAAAATGTAACAAATGGCGCTAAAACTTAGGGCTAGAACACCGCGAACTGAGACAGAGGTGCGTCAACTGAGCTAAAGGAAGAGACGGCACACCGGAGACGGCACATAATCACCAAAAGGGCGGCACACCCCACCAAGGAGACGGGATAGTCAAGAAACAGCGAAAGGACTGTTGGAGACGGCACCACCTGCAAGAGACGACACGCCGACGGCACACCTGCAAGAGACGGCCACCTGCAAGAGACGGCACACCCCAAAGGCACCCATCAAGGAACGGGACGGAGGACCTTTTGGAGACGGATGCAGTCAAGAAACAGCGTGAGGACAGAATAAGGGTCACAAAGCTGTAACTCTAATTTAAAAAAAAAAAAAAAAAAAAAATTAAATTTCAATTGATTTGGGGGTAATAAAATTTTTTTTTTTATAGTTGGATTTCACAAATTTTAAAAAATTAAAACAAAAAAAAAATTAGGGGCCCAATTTAAATTAAATTTCCATAAAAAAAATTCTTTCAATGTACTTTAAATTTGTCAACCTAAAAAATTAATTAAAAAAAATTTTTTTAAATTTTTAACAGGCAACAAAGGGTAAGAGAACCCCAAGAGTTGATGATAAGACCAATCCCTTTTTTATGGGGGAAAAGGGCAGGTCAATTGGGGGGAAATTGTGAACAGGAACAAAAGGGTGAGGAGGGGAAAAGGGGGTAGCCGGGGAGGTACAAGTAACGAAGAAACCTGCAAAACCTAATAAAATGTGGGGGGAAAATAAATTTTTGGGAAGGGGGGGGGCTAAACCCGTAAACAAGTAATCTTTTAAATGTAATTAAAAAAATTGATCGACTGCATCAGAAAATAAACAATTTTTTAAAACTTTAAAACTAAACTCAACCAAAAGGGGACGAACAATCAAAAATTAAATAAAAAATTTGAGAATTAGAATTAATTAATAAAAAATTTTTTCCCAAAAAATTAAGACGGTTTAGAAAAAGAAAAAAAACAAGGAAATTTTGGGGTTAAAAGGGGAAAAACTAAAAAAGGAAACTTTTTTAATTATAAATATCTTCGGGCAAAAAAACAAGGGTTTTGGGAAAAATTTAGATAAAAACCGTAAATTAGAAAAACAAATACAAAACAGGATAAAATCACAAAAAATCACTGTTCGGTAGTACAATCCAATTGGAAATTAAATAAAAAAGGGGAGGTTAAAAATTAAGGGCAAGGGGATCAAACAATTTATTAAAAAAAATTTAAAAAAGGAGATTAAAATAAAAAAAAAAATTTTTGGGGAAAAAAAAAATTTTAAAAAAAACAAAAAAAGGGTTGGGGACTTTAGATAGAAAATAAACAATTTAGCTGACAATACAACTTAAAAAAGTGGGGGGACAGATAAAAAAATGGGTGTATCAAATTTTAAAAAAAAGTAATGACCTTATTTTGTCATCTTCCGGTTTAAGGGGCAAAGGACAAAATTCGGGTCAATTTTGCAAAAAATTAAAGGATTTGGAAAGAAGGGTTTTAAGGGGAAAGGAACAAAATTGAAATTTTGCTCTCATGTTTAGAAGGGGGTGGGTTTTTAAAAATTATCCAGGGAAGAACAAGGGGGTGAAACTCAACAAACATTTTCCTCTTCAAAAAAGTATTGTTAAGGTTAGTGCCCAAAAGGAAGGAGATGGAAAGATTGTGGGATTTGAAAAGGGGGAAAGGAAATGGGAAGGGGGGGGGAAAATAAGTAATTAAACTAAGCAAAAAATCTTGGGTATATTATGAATTTTTTATTTTTTAACCTTGAAAAAAGGGCCATTTCATTGAAAATTATATGGAAGGTGACCCCCCTTTAAAATTTTTAAACACCCCCAATTTGGAAAAAAGGAAAGACTTCTTTTGTTCTCATTTTAATGAAAATTAAGGGGGAGGGAAGCACCCAAAAGTGTTTGGTGAAGGAAAGGGGAAAAAAAATGGATTTTTACAAAGTAATCTTTGAGGGGGGGAAAGATCCCTTGAAGTTTTTGGTAAGGGGAAGGGGGAAAAAAATGGATTTTTTACAAATTAATCATTGAGGGGGGAACCCCTCTGAAGTGTTGGGTAAGGAAGGATAAAATGGATTTTTTCAAATTGTCAGTTAGGGGGGGTTTTCCCCGGAAAGCCCAGGTAAAAAAGTAATTAAGGGCAAGCTTTAATAAAAATTGAGTTGGGGCGGGTAATTTCTGCTTTTAAGGCGTTTGGTCGGACTTGGTTCTTCACTTTTGGCAAGAGAGTAGTTTTGTCGCAGAGGCTGCCCCCCCTTTGGGGATTTTTAGGGGGGGGGGATTAACCGGGGCCCCCATTAGGGAAATTTTTTGTGTTAGGGGGCAGCTTTAAACCGGGCCCCCCGATTTAAGTTTTTGGATTCTAGGGGGGGCATTAAACGGGAAAACCCCCTTTTAGAATTTTGAGATTTTTCGGGGCCAAGGGGTCAGCGGGTTCTAACCCCCTTTGGGGTTTCCAACATTTGAAGGGGGTTTGGACCTTTAAAAACCCCTTTTGGGGTTTTTTTAAGGGCCTGAAAAGGGATTGTGGTCACTGTATCCGGGGAAAGTACCCTGAGGATACTTCCATTTTTGGAGTTACCCTTTTATTGACCCTTTTATAAAAAAAAATCAATATTATGTCACAATTTAAAAAATTTTTTTTTAAAAAAAAAATTTTTAATCTAAAAATAAAAAAAATTAATTAAAAATATTTAAAAGGAGCTTGTAAAAACCACAAGGTTTTTAGAGATTAAATATGGTTCTCTGTGCTTGGGAGATTCAGCATCGATTTTTTTTCTTTTTTTTTTCGGGGGTTAATTCTACTAAAAATCAAGAACGTATAATAATAATTTTTCTTTTTTAACAATTTTTTATATTCCTTTTTTTATTTAAACAAAAGTACTTTATGTTTTTTTCTATTTATTTTTTTTTTTAATTTTTTATTTTAATTAAGTTTTTTCACAAATGTGTGTCATATAAAATTTTTGTTGACCTTTGGGACATAAATTGTAAATGTTTTTGGTCAATAGCAAGTTTGGCCAAAGATTTTTTAAAATAAGTGTAACAAAGTGTTAAGAGCCTTTTTTAATGTGTAAAAAAATCACAAAAGTGGTCCTGAAGGATCATAAAAAAATGCAAAATTATTTAAAGAAGTTGTATATAAATTAAAAAAAAAAACAAGCAAAAGGAAATGCAAATTGCGGGAAAAAATTAATTAAAAAAACACTTCGATTTGGACAATTAAAATTTAAAATTTCTTAAATAAAAACTTGACAGTTTTTAGTTAATTAAATTAGGTGACTCTTTTTAAAAATTTTTTTTTTCATTTAAACAAATTATACTAAATTTTTTATTAATTTCTTATTTTTTTAACTAATTTTAACTGAAAAATTTTTTTTAATGCTTAATTCATATAATTTCCATTTTAAAATATTGAATTTTCAATTTTTTTTAATTCTATCGGATTTTAAAAAATATTAATTGAGCTTTTGTTAATTCTTTCAGGGTTTTAAAAATTTTGAACTTTATGAATTTTTAATTCTATACAGGTTTTAAAAAAAATTTTTAAAAAATTTTGGAAACTATCAGGATGTTTAAAAATAGGAAACTTTTGTAAAAAATTTAAAAACTTATACGGGGTGTACAAATGTATCATGTTTTTTTTTTTATTTTGGGGAAAAGCGTTTAAAAAGTAACCTGGGCTCTACTTTAATAAATTTGGGGGTTTTAATTAATTGTTTTCCCCCCGAAAATATTAAAAGCATTGACAAAAAAATTTTCCCAATTTTTTAAACCTTTTTCATTTAAATTTTTAAATAGTAATTACGTGGGGTTAAATCACGTTTCCTTAAATTTTTACTTTTTGCGCCTCGTGGAAATGGCACATTCTGGGTTAAATTTAAAAAAATTAATGTTTTTTAAGTAATACAGACAAGTTAAGATCTTTTAAAGTATTTTGCGAGAAGCTTCCAAACCGGGTATTTTTGTTCGGGTTTTTTTGGTGTGTATTTCCGTTAAAAATTCCTTAGAACTTTATTGAACCAGAATATTGTTTTTTAAAACTCCGATTTTCACTGTGCTGGTGGGTCTTGAATGGACGTCTTTAACGATCATGATTATAATTTTTTGCCCTTTACATGATCGTTTCGTTTAAAAATATTAAAACATATGATTTAAATTTAAAAAATAAAAAATTAAAATTTTATTATATTTATCATTTATTAAAGTCAATGAAAGGGAACGAGGTTTTAAAAAGAAAAATGTTCGTAATAGAAATAATATTTAGGGGTGACTTAAAATATTGTTTGTAAAACAAAACGCCAAGTGGGAGATTTTAATAAAAAAATTCAATTTAAACCGGGCTCCAAGGGGGCGGAAGCGAAAAGTGTAACAAATAGCATTCCAAAAAGGGGGAAACCGAAATGTAACAAATGGCGACAAACGTGGGGTTAAAGGCCTTTAAGCCCCCAAGCCCGTAAGAACAAAGGTAAACACTACCCTCGTTAGGTTCAGGAAAAATGAAAATCACAAAGGGCCGGGAAAAAGGGGAAAAAACAATGTCTCAGCGGGAGCAAGGGGGACAAGGGCCCACAAATGGGGCATGACTTGTACCAAGGGGGAGACCCAATTGCCCAATCAATTTGGGTGGGGGGGGGTGGGGGGGGTGAACAAACAAAGACCACCAAACAAAATCCCGCCACGTCTTCTTTTCCCCCCTTAAAAGGAATGAAAAACCCCCAAATTTTCCCCCAAAAGATTTGTAACTAGTTTTTGACATCCTCCGTCCAATACTTATTAATTTCTCGACAACAGTGACTGTCCGGGTTTTTTTAAATTTTTTTTGGGGTTTTTAGTGAACGTGATAATATTACGGAAAATTTTTGTATGGAAAAATTTTTGTAAAAGGGGGAAAGTTTTTATGACAAACAATTAAAGTTACGAGGGGAAAGGGTGGGGAAAGCATAAAAAAGGACGCAAGGGTAAAAAATTTTTTCTTTTTGGGAAACATTTTTTTTCGGGCTGAAAACGAACAAACCACGAACCAACCCAGATCAAGAAGTAAAAGAAACCATTCAAGCATTTTAAAAGGAAAGTATGGATTGAAATAAGGCCTTCAAATTAACCCCAAGGTGCAGAAAAAGAAAAAAAACTTTTAAAAAAATTGACCCCCAAAATTAAAGTTCAGGGAAAAACACAAATACACAAACTTAAAAACTGCCAAAATTCCTAAATCTTCCCCAAAAAATTCAATTTCCCTTTCAATTGAAAAAAAACATTCAAGAGAACACTTTTTTTTAAAACGAAAAAGAAAGGGGATGGACATTTTTTGGACTCGAATCTTGGTTTGTGCCGAAAAATTGGTTAATTGATGGAACCTTTGAATTCCACCGAAAATTTTCTTACTTTTTTGTACAGGGGTTTTTGAAGGGCCCAAAAAACCCCTAGTTTTTTCCTACTTAAAAAAAAAAAAAACAAGTGATTGAGCTATGAGAAAATTTTTAAAGGGGGGGGCGAGAAGAACTTCACCCTTTAACCTTAAACTTTGGGTTGATTTCGAGCAACGTTCACGGTGCATCGTGCGACTTTTCACAAACCAGGATAGTAGGCGTCGTTTCATTTAGAGAAACATGGTAAAAAAAAAATTTTATTTTACAATTTTTCATAAATATTTTTATATATTTGTGATTGATTTTTTAAATTTTTCACTCTTTTAAATTTTTTAGAAGGTTTACTACCCGTTCAGTTTAGGCCCCCCTTTTTATAATTGCTAAAGGCTTTGGGATGGAAAAGGTAGAATCGAAAAGTGAAAAAATTGCATGTATGAAGTGGAAAAAATTTGGGAAAAACCCCTTTATTCACCCACCAGGTTGCCCCAACCCCCAATACGGGTTAATTTTTTTATTTTAAAATTTTATCTGGAAATTTTTTTAATGTTAAAAACGTAAAACGACTTAAAAATAATTGAAATGGGGAGTTTTTAATGATTAATTTGAAAATAATTTAAAATTTCCAAAAAATCTTTAAAATTTTGGTTTTAAAAAAGGCACATTTTGGGTATTTAGATGAAAATTTAAAATGTTTTTTTGGTTTAGGGGGAAAGTTCTTTTTTAAAGGGGGGGGGAAATGTAGTTTTCCCAAAAACTCAAAATTTTGAAAAAAATTTTTTAACGATTTTTTTTAAACACGCTTTTAATGAATAATAACATTTTGGGGGGGGCCACTTGTTTTGGGAAAACAAACTATTTCAAGGGTATTTTTTTTCCCCCCCCGGGGGGCCGGCGGTTTAAAAGGGGCAACTCCGCCTAATGCCCCAGACCCGGGGAAAGGGTTTGGGGGTTTGAACCCAGCCCCGGGGGCACGAGGGGGTTTATCCTAAAAGGGTTTCCCCCTTTTTCTCCACGCAAAGCGGGTCACTTTCCCAAAATTCAACCTTTCCCCAACCCAACCCCCTTTAAATAATTTTTTTCTAGGTATAGCCCCGGGGGTAAGAGTGGGGCTGAAAAAAGGTGTTTTTGGGGTATTTTAAAAACCATAACAACTTTGCGTTGTAAAATAAAACAAAAAATTAAAAAATTTTAAAAAACCCAAATTAAAAAAAACCCCAAAAAAATATTTATTTTTTGGTTTTTAAAACGGTCCTTTTTAAAAAAAAATTTTCAAAGTCGACAAAATTTTCTCAGCTACCCCTTTAATTAAAAGTGGGGCCCCCCGGGACTTTTTTACTAACGCGTTTCGTGTTTTGCCCGCTGCAGGACGGGGAACGGGTTCGAATCCGGGGGCGAAATGGGGGGGGGGGGGGTTTTCCCAAATGGGTTTCCTTTTTTCCCCCCCCCCAAACGGGTTACTTTTCCTTTAATTAAACCACCCAATTTCCTAACCATTAGAATTATACTTAAAGGATAACCCAAGGTATAAAAACGGGTGCAAGTATTTTAATTAAAAATGAATATACCAAAGTAAAGTACTGCGACTGTCGTGGTACTTTTTTTTTGTTATTTTTGGGGCCCTTTTAAACATTGAAATGTTTCCGTCTTTTGGGGGGGTTATCACATTTTTTAAATGTTCGGCCCTTTTTTTTCTGGGGGTCACTGAAAGGTATTTTGAAAAAAAATTTTTTTGTCTGTATTAAATCAACTTTTTTTAAAGTTACTTCCTTTTTTCCTTCCTTTCCCTTTTTAAATATTTTTATCTTAAACTAAGTTTCCCCTTTTGGTGGAAAAATTCAAAAGCTCGGTTTGGGTGCCACGAAAAAAGACGAAAACTCGGATGGGGGGAAAGGGGCTCCCTACTGTTTTGGCTCACTTACTTGGGCCCAAGAATAGAAGATGCTTTCTGCAATCGATCGCATCCCCCCCGTAAAAAAAATGACGATTTTTGCAAATTACTAACTAAAAAATATAATGAATGGAGCAACACTTTCCCCGCCGGATTTTGGGCATATCCCGGCTTATGGGGACAACAATTCGGGGAGAGCTTTTTTTAATTTTAATTCTCGTGCTTTCCACAAAACCCCAAAATTTTTGTTTTTGTAAAAAATTTAAAATGGGGCCAAAACGACACTCTTTCGAATCAAAAGGAAAAAAGGGGAATGTGCAAAAGACAGAAAATTAAGTCAAAATTTAAACAATATTCATTAAAAAAATTTTTTAACAGTTTAGGAAGGAGAAATAGACGATTAACTTTGAATGTGTGCCCTTTCCCAAAAAACTCCTTTATATTGTTATATTTTTTTGTTTACTTATTTACATAAATACTATTTAAAAAAAGTTTTAAAAAAAAAAAATTTATTTTAATAAACTTTTTTATTTTATTTTTTTTTTGGGTCCTTCACCGCCAACATGCTTAAATTTGTTTTTTTTTCAAGTTGGCCAATTCGGCCTGTTTGGAAGGGGGGGGATTGCGAAATTTGGGGCCCGGTCTGGGGGGGCACTTTTAAGCATTTGGCGCAATTGGGGGCCAAAGAAATTTGGGGGAATTGGGGCGAGCCGTCCCAAAAAGGGTTAACAAAGAATTCAAAAAAAAATGATTGACCCCCAATTTTACCAAAAAAACCAAAATTAAAAAATTGATTCCACTAATGAATTTTGTCCACAAAAATTACGTAAAACCCAAGGTTGTAAGAGCGGTGCAAAAAAGATCCCAAATTGGGTTTTTTTTTCCCCGGTTTTCACCCCCCTTTAAACATAGCCATAAGAAAATTTAAAAAGGAAAAAATTTAAGGAAAACACCCTTTTGCGTGGGGGAAATGAATGGGGTTTTTAGGGGGTAAAAAACGTGACCAGAGCCCGCTTTGAGGGGGGCGTCCCTTTTGGGGAAATGTGTCCCCCTTCCCAATTTTTTCCATGGACCCCAATTGTCCCCTTTGGGGGGTTTTCCTTTTGTGAAACATAAATTAATAAAAAAACGGTTAGACCGTCTGACACTCAGTCCCCCAGCCCAGTGCCTATCACCCATCTGATGACTGAACCCCCCCCCCCCGTACCACAAGAATGTACCAATACTACAGAACTACAGTTTTCGTTCTGACTCAAGCCTCCTTCAAGTATTCGGTTGGACTCGTTAGTCTCAAAGTTAGTTTGCGTAACAGGATTTTTTATAATCATTCGACCGACCGTAACCTAAACTGGTTTTTTTTTTCGAAAGAGTTGTGTTTCTCTTTAGAAAATTGTGTCGATGCTTTTTTGTTTGCAAACAATATTTTAATAATGCCAAAAAGAAAGTGCTCTTTCAACGCTGACTTTTCGGGGTAAAAAATCCTTTTTAAAATTAAAAAATGAAGGGAAAATAGTGATGTCGTGTGTGAAAAAAAGTCGTACTGAGTTTAGTTTGCGCACGGAGGTTCCTGTGATGTGGAAAAACTTTAAAATCTCTCGCACGTGCTTCAGACCAGGCTGCTTTTCTAGTAAATCTATTTCTTTTTTTTAAAAAGTAATTCCGTCCAAGAAAATCTCGAAGTTTCTGCTCCCGAAGGTGTCGGGCCTATCACACTGTACAGAAAATACAGCTTTCTTTCCCCAATGATTTTGCTTCAAAAGTAATAAGTACGTGCTTTGAACCAAAGTTATTGGCCAAAAAAAAATCGAAGTTTTTGTAACTCAAGTTTTGCACCTTTGGCTGTTCACAATTTAAAAAGGGGGGTTGGAAAATGCAAATTTGTTTCCTTAATGAAACCATCAACCCCACGGGTCACAAAAAATTCCCGGTTTTGGGTGAGATTTTTGGATAAGTTTGATGGGGTAAAGTAAAAATATTTGGACTTACGGTCTCACCGGGGGAAATTCCAAATTTATTGTCAGTTATTTAAAGGATTGTTGCAAAAGCAAAACCAAACAGACAAAATAATATTTTTCAGGGGGGGATAACACAAACTGATTTTGGGGGTGCGGGAAGAAAAGGAACGGGAAAATGTTATCGAAAATTTGGGAAATTTTTTGCAAAGGGATATTGTGGGTTTTGGGATGTGCTTCCCTTATACACAACCTATATTAAGTCGTCGTTGTCTCCAGTGATGTAAAGTAGTGGTTGTAAAATATATTCACACTTCTTATTTACCAGTGGGGTTTGGAAAAAATTTTAAAAGAAATTTGTGCCCACCATCGATTTTGGTACCAGAAAATGTTTGGGGTACGCAAACAACGAGGGCACGCTAATGCCTGCCTTTGGAAAGAATTTAAAATTGTATTTGCCATTTAAAGGGAATACTTTCTGATAACCAAATGCCCCGGGTTTTTTGAAGACATTCTTTGAAGTGAACATTCTTTAATGGGGTTTATTTTTAAAACAACCAAAGAACCCCCCTTCCCAAAACTCAGTTTTAAAAGTGGGAAGGTCAGAATTTTTCTGCCTCGGGGTTACTGCGGAGAAAAAAACAATGAAAGAGAACCTTTCAAAATAAGTTTTTAAATTTAGATTTATTCCATTATGCGCAACTTAATGACAAACAACTTTGGGACCTAAAAAGAGGTTTTATCAAGACTATTGTAACATTTTACAACATCATTAAAATTATTTGGGGCAGGGGACAACGCTTTCGGGGCTTGGAAATGTTTGAATGGGCAACTCTGAAAAAAATCCGAATGGTTGATTTTCAACTAGCGTAGACTCCCTTTTTGAAAAAAAAACCCTTCGAGGGTCTTCTGATACGGAATTTTTTGATAAATACTTGTGTAAAAAATACTTGAAAACCCCTATTTCATTTGGGGAATGATAAAAATTAAATTGATAACGGGGGCTTAACTGCTTTAAACTTGAGAGAAAACTCCATAAACCATCAGACATCAGTAAAATCCAGAATATGTACTACATGCCAAAAAGTAATCAGGTTGAGAGATTTTTTCTGCAATGAAAAAATGGGGACATCGGAAAAAAACCCAATTTTAGGTGGCTTTTTAAAGGTAAATATTGTGAAAAAAATAATTTTTGACTTGAGTTGCCAGGACTTTTATTAAATTTTACGGTCCTCCCCCGCACTGTTAAAAAAAATAAGTTAAAATAAAAGTATGAGTATGATGTTTATCTTATAAAACAAAAAAAATGTACGCTTAGAATGTTGTGCTAAAATTACTGAGTAAATAAATATAATGGCTTTTTTTATTTACTTGATGTCTTTAGGGGTTTGTTTTAAACAAAAAACCCTCAAAATAATTGAAAAAAAAACATCAAATTAAATGTCCATCGTTTTCAAAAAACAGCCCCCACCCCCCCCAAAAAAAAATGTAGGGTACGTAGGTTTGTTTTTTTTGTTTTAAACAAATTTTCCCCAAACAGCAAGTCCGAATCAGCTAAATACAAATTTAAACTTAACTTACTTAGGGGGCATGGATGGGCCCCAAAATACGATTTTTTAGGGTTAAATTTTTTTAATCTGGGGGGGGGGGGTTCCTCAGCCCCATGGGGAGGGCTTCCATACCATTATATTCCCCAAACCCCTGGTTTTTAAACATTCCCACTTTAGGGAGAACAAATCTGGTCAGTTAGGTAAATACTCTACTTATCCGGAATTCTAACCCCAACTTCTCAACATAGTAATACATTTTAAAGTGATATTAGAAAATTGGGGCCCGTGACCACAAATGTGTTTATTTATTAGATTTTAAAATTTTTTTTAAAAAAAATTTCACAACTTTCTGTTATTTTCCGTTTACGATTTGTTGTCGAAACAGTTTTTTGCAAGTTTACTTTCGGCAAATTGGGTTATTGAATATTCGACATAAAGTATCCTCAGTACTTATCCGAACGTTGTTTAACTTTTCACATGGGCCTAAAGTGTCGCCAATTTAAACCAAGCTTTTAAAATTTTTTTTATTTGGGAAAAACCCTTTCTGTCATCACTTTCTTTCTTATCAAGGGGATTTCAACATTTTTACACCCGTCGGCCTTTGTAAGGGGCTCCTGAGCTCTGTTAAAATATTTAAAAAATTTTTAAAGGAAAGTGATCCTTTTAAACTATGAAAAATAAAATAAACCAACTGGGCTCTAAACATCACTCTCCGAGACCAGACCATTGTTAAGACAGGAATTGGGGTTCGATTACATCGGGGGTACTAGGGGAGTTTTATTATAAATTGATTCCCACTTCACAAATCATGCATTTCCCCTAAATTCAGCTTTCCTAATTCCTAACAATTACGTATTTGTACATATAAGTTACCCCAAGGATAGTAAGACTCGGGGCTAAAGAATAATAAAAAAACCCCTTTAAATTTTATCATCAAATTTTTATTACTAGCACCGCGTCTTACTCCCCCTTCGGTTATACGCTCTTACGCTAATTTTTAATGGTAGGGTGATTGGAGATGAAATAAGGGACCCCATTTAACGTGTACCGAACCCCGGGGGGGCCCCTGGCATTCCCCATTTTACAAGATTCTTGTAAAGGGGTGAAGGGGGGTTTGGAATCAGTAAATCTGTGCCGGGCCCGGGGGTTAACCCCCGGGGCCCCAGCTAGAAGCTGACCCCTTCCCCCCAACCCCCAGGCCACCCTCACTAAAAAATTTTTTCATTAAATTGCTCATTAGGTATTATTTTTTTTCTAAAAACATTTTTATAAATAGGGGGCTTAATATTTTTCGGACAAAAAATATTTTGAACGTGTAATATTCATATTTTAAATTATTATATTGTATGAACTTAGTACCCAAATTTCAAACTCAACCACAACCCCCGGGGTGACCATGAGGTGACATTTTTTTTCTATCAGTGAAGTTTCTTAGCAAAAAAAAAGATAGTGTTTACAACACTGTTGTGAAAAAAAAGAACTAGCTGATTCTTACTTACTTTCAAAACCCCCCTCCCCATCCCTCCCCCTCCCCTTCAAACACAAACCACCCTTAAAACCATTTTAAAAATTCCCTGTCAAAAGTTTTAGCCTCCTTGGGAGAACTTGTGGTAATGGCCTTAACCTTGTTGGGGAAAATTTTTTGTTTTTTCTTTAGTAAAAGGGACCGGGGATTTTAATAGTTTCTTTTACTTTTTTTTTTACATTAAGTTTTATTAGTCTTGTGATTTTTTATAATTATATATCAAAAAATCCCAAAAGTCAGGAGTGTAGTTCCCCATTTCAATATATTTAAAAGGGAAAAGGTAAAAAAAATATATTTTCTTTAATTTAATTTTTTTTCATGGCGAAAACCACCTTTACTTGGGGGGGGCATTCAATAAGGCTGTATAAAAAAGGCATAGGTTTACGCATATAAATATTTTCTGGAGCATAAATTTAAAGGGGGGAGACTCTTTTTGTTTCCAAGCAAATTGTGTGAGATAAGTTAGGCTTTAAAAATAGTTTTAAATTGCAACGTAGTTGGACAATCCCCCTGATTCCCTCTCACCAAGATTAAAACGTTGATCGTTTCACTTCATTTTACTCTTATTAGATTTTTTGCTGCGAGTATTGCTGTGGTTTTTAATTACACTGGGCCCAAATTGAATGGGCATTCTTTCTATGCATTCAAAATGTGCCTAGTGGGCTAGTGGTATTTTTTGGTACGGACCCAGAGGTCCGGGCTTTAAAATTTCCCGGTTGTCCAGATTATCGGGGAAGCGGGGGGTTTGGAAGGGTTAAATTCCCCTAGGGGGATCGTCGGGCCCCGGTGGTCTGGGGGTAAGGGTTCAGACTTCTATGCGGGGGCCGGGGGTCAATCCTCGTCCGGCAAAGATTTATTATTACCAAACCCTTCCTTCACCTCTGACAACCCATCTTGTAATGTGGGGAATGCCAGGGGCCACAGTGGTTGGATTCCACGTTAAACTGTAGGTCCTCCTTTTCATCTCACAATCACCCTACCATTACCATTGGTAATGCGTATAAAACCCCAATGGGTGAAGACGTGGTGCTAAAATAATAATAACGGGGGGAAAAAATAAAGGGGCTACTAAAAAAAAGTAGTATGGCCCCGGTTAGAAAACCGAGCTTAAGGCGGGGGGCATTGTTAGCGAAACCAAATGACACCCTCTATCCGCAAAGTTGGCAAAATTTCCCAAAAAAGTTTTGGGACCACCGGTAGGTATAGCCTGAATGCGGGCTGACGCCATGGATTACTTTTTTTACTTTTTAGTTGATGGTAACATCGTTATGGATAAATAAAAAAGAAGAATAGGGGGGGAGGGGGGGGGGGACCTCAAAATTTCCCAAGATAGCATAAAGGGTTAAGGGGGAAAAAATGAATTTCGAGAACCATTGTTCTATAAGCACACACCTTAAAAATTTCCTTGACGTTCTTGGAAACAGTGGTTGAGGGTCCCGGCCCCCCCAAAACTCCCCTGCAGCTTTTATAGTTCAGCATCCTATTAATTTTTCTCAAATACCCCACTGTTCCGTACTTCATTAAAACTCCCTTTCCCCCCCCAGCCCCCCCCCATTTGTTCGATATGTTCTTTCTATCCACACTACATAACTTTTTTTACATCCATAAATCCATTACCAGATCCTTTCCAAAATCAAAATCATTCCTTTTCCCCCAATGCGATTCCAAAAATTTAAAACTATCGTCAACCCTTTTTTCTATAACCCATGTTGACCTCTCTCCATCTTACCTCCGCTTTTCCTCATCCCCTTTCCAGAATATGTTCGTTCATTTTCGCCGATTGACCCCCCATGTTATGCCCTATAATTTTCACACCTCTTCCTTTTTTTCTTTCTTGAATATTGGTAAAAAAACCCTTTTTTCCAATCTTGTGGCATTTCTTCCCCCTCCACACTTCATTTCTACTCCATACCACCATTGTATAACCATTTCTCTTGCTGCTTTATCATTTTTTTACCTTGATTCATCCATCCTTGTGCCTTTCCCTTCCCTTTCCCTTTTTAAGGTCTCTTCTACCCCCTTCCGGTTTGGTTTGCACATCCTCCCCCTTTTTCCTTCCTTTGAACCGCACCACTCCGTTCTCCTTCTTTTGTCTACTTTGGCCAAGGCCGTTGTCAGGGGGGGGTTTTGCGGGTTCAAACCCCCCGAAATTTTAGAACAAAATATATAGGTCTGATTATGGTTTTAAACAATATCAAGATTTAAAGGACAATTTCAAATTATGGGGGGTGTTAACAAAAAAAAAACTTTTAGAGAGCTTCTAGAGGTGTTTAATAATGTAAATTTACCTACCCCCGGGAGTTGGGGGGGCTATGTTTCAATAAAAAAAAAAGCAGATAGCTTCTAGAATTTTTTTTCATTTAGATTTTTTTTTTAGCCTTCCGCAATTGGGGGGGGTTCCCAACAACCCCCCCCCCCCACACCCCCGTTGAAATTATTGGGTTTTAGGCCCCAAACTTTGGCCCCAACCAAAAATGTAGTCAAATTATATTGAATTTTTCTTTATCTGATATTTCTTCTTTTTTTAATTTTTCTAACTCCCATAGTTGAAATCACATTTTCCAATATTTTACAAAGACAACCCTTGCCGTCTTATGATTCATACAAGGGGATTGATTGGCTGTAAAAAAGGGAAAACCCTTTTAACTTAATTGAACAACATTTCAGGTTTAATGCGGGGGGGAATAGATTTTTTCATTTTTTTATAACATAAAAAAAATTTTTTTAATATAGAAAAAGGGGACATAAATAAAAACAATTTAAGTTTATAAAATTAAAGACATAATCCTAAATCCCAATCATACATATTTGATGATATTTTTAACTGAAAACCCGGGGGGTTTCCAAATTTTTCAGCTGATGCCCCCCTGTTACACTTCGCTTCAGCCCCTCTTTGGGACACCTTTTGTTACACTTCGAATTTTTTTGATTATAAACCCCACGGTTCCCATTTGTTACACTACGTATTTGGCGACTTTTAATATTGCATATTAACCCCCACTTGTGTCCCCAAACTTGCTATACTTTCTTTTTTTTTGACGTATGTAGCCCTGTGATTGGGAGTCATTTGTTATACTTCCCCCCCCACTTTATAATGCTTCGTTCCTTATATTGCTTTAATAAATATAATATTCACATAAATTTTGATACTATTTTTTCCTTAATTGAACACATATTTTTTATTAATATTCTAATCGAAACACGATCAGTCGGGGGCCTCCATTTAACCCCCGATCGCTTAAAGCACGTCCTTTTCCCAACCACGACTAATTGCACAGAAAAAAATTTGAATTTTAAAAAAGTCCATATACTGAGTTCAATAGAAGTTCTCAAGGGAACCTTCCTAAGGGTAAATTACACACCTACAAACCCAGAACAAAAATACCTATTTTTTTGGGAAAGCTTCTCGACGAGGAAATTACTTTAAAAATCTTAACTTGTCGGATTACGTTAAAAGACTTTAAACATTTCTTAATTTAGTCTGTGGCTGCCATTTCCCACGGGGCGTGAACTAACTAGTAAAAATTTAGGGGGAAGACGTGTTTAAGCGCCACGTAATAGGTTGTGAAATTTAAATAAGTAAAATTTTTAATTATATGTAAAATATTTTTGGGAAAATATTACTAAAAAGAATGATAAAAAGGTCAATGCTTTCAAAAACCCTTGGTCAAATCTATTGCATTACACCCCCCTTGTAGATAATCAAATTCCCCTGGACTCCCCCATATTTATGGGGGATATCACAGCTTTTTTGTCACTTTGTTTAAAACCCCAACACTGAACAATGTCAGGATAATTAGAAAAAGAGTGTTTTTAAGATCATCTGTTGGTTGGCACTGTTTTGTTTTTTTATCAGTTTTGAATATTGGGTTTGAAGTTTGACAGACACACCGCAAATCTCTTTAGCAATCACAACGCTGTTTATTTTCATGAGATTCAGTTTGAAGATTCAGGGTGTTGCAAGAGGCGCAGTGGTAGCTTGGGGAGGTTTTTCTAAAATTTATAGCCATTATCTCAGACTCTGTAAGAAATTTTTAATCTTTTTTGTTCCCTTTAAAAAAAACACTGTAATTAGGATTGCCATTTTTTTAAAACTATAAAGGACATTTTTCCAAAGGTGAAGTCAGAAAATGTGGATTTTCTGTTGTATACCTTTGTATGTCTGTTGTATATCTGTTGTATACCTTTATACTGTAAAAGTTAACTGTCATGTTGAATTTATAATATTAGTAAGAATATCTTATTAGGCTCCCGCAAAATTTTTTTGGTTTTAGGGCCCCTTTGGGTTTAAAATTTTTTAAATTTTTTTAAGGGAGGGTAAAGGGAATTGGGGGGGGAACCAAGGTTTTCAAATTTAAAAAAAACAGTCCAAGTATTTGTGGGGTCAAGAATTTTTTTTCAAAGGGTAGGCAGTGTTCCCCAAACCGCAATAAAAATATTTTAATTCGTTTTAAAAGGGGTTTAAAAAAAAGATTTAAATTTTTTTTTTTTTTTTTAACTTTTTTTTCCAATTTTTCTATCCCCCCAACAACCCCACCCCAAAAAAGCTTTCTCCCCCAAGGGGGAATATTTGTAAAGTTCGTTTTAAATTTTCCACCCACATCTGTTAAGTGTTAAAAACTTTTTTGACTTTTTAAATTTATTGTTTAAATGATTTGCCCTATTATTTTTTAACAACATATTAACCTTCTAATAAATTTTACACAAAGTAAACCAATCTTTGATCCAACGGGAATCAAAAATAAAAACAAATAAATGTGTCATATGGGGCCATTTAGGTTCGAACGGTAATTAATTGTTATTACTTTAAATACCCCAAAAAGCACAACCTATTTTTCCTGACCACTGGATAAATTTAAGTCAAATTTTTTGTTTTTTTTTAATAAAGTTTGGTGAATACTTTAACTTATTTTGGATGATAACTGGAAAAACATTGCCATAGTCCGCTGTTTTTCCGAATTTTTCGGGGAGTTTCTTTAAAGGGAGTTATGGTTTTGGTTTTTTTTTGGTAAACTCTAACATTCACATTGTTTTTCTGGGCTTTTTCTTTTTTCGGGGAAATTTTGGGGGTGCGTCGCCCGGGCCCCCAATCGGAAGTCCCGCTGCTTTTTTATTTGAAGCATTTGATTGGTCCTTCTTGGGGCCAAAAGGGGGCAGAGAGGGGGAGTCGAAAGATATTTAGGAGGTGGGGAGAGGGGTGTCGTAAAAAAGGGGGGGTTGCGGGGAAGGGTTCGGGGGAAAGGAAGAAGAGGGAAATTTTGGGAAGGGGAGGGGGGAAGGGCTTTAAAAGTTTTAATGTTTGCCCGGGTTTGCGGCGCCCCTTTCCTTTTCTAGGGGTACTGTGAAAGGGTTTTTTGGGGGGGGGGGGTCATGGGGAGAGGGGAAAAATTTCGAGAAGGATTGGCAGTCCGGGGTTTCTGAGCGCGAAAGGGTGGTAAAGATAGAGGGGCAGCACAAATGGTTCGAGCGCTGGAGAGTGGGAAGGGTTGTTTGCAAAAAATTAAAACCAACCCAATATGGCTTCCCCCAAAACCTGAGGGGGATGGTATAGATGGCTGAATTTATTTCTATTTTTGCGTTATTCCTTACATTAAAATTTTCATCAGTGGAGAAGGTTGGGGCCAAAACCCCCCCTCCTCAGTCTTATTCTCTAATTTATGTAACACATATATCTTAACCTTCTTATAATTACTCGACAAAAGCTACTACATTATTTTTTAACTTTTTTACATTGAATGGTTTTTTGTTGTTTTTTTTTTTGGTAAGGTCTTTGGCTTGATCGACCCTTTGTCCTGGGCGATCTCTTCGACATTTAGAACTAGAGGAGGGTGCCGGGGTTTCTGGGGGGGATCGTGCCCCATCCAGCGGACCACGCGGGGGGGAGAGCTCAGGGGAAAAGGGGTAGGGGTGGCGTAGTGTTGCGCTTGCCACTAGATCGCTCCGCCCCCCTTCCCAAAGGGGGGTGTTTCGGTCTCGGAACGGCACTTGATGTCGCCAACAAGTTTCCCCCAAAAAAAAATAGTAGTGCTTCAGTCGGACGAGCACATGGTAAAAGCCCCTTAAAAATGAAGCGGTCACCGAAAATATGGAAAAGAATGGGGGTGTTCCCCGCTCTACATACCCCCCATGGCGTTCTTGATAACGCACCACCATCCTGTTTTCTGGATCTTTCTAACATCTAGGCCCCTTCGCCCAAACTTTAGACCCTTTTTTTCTGACCCCCACCCCCCCCCCTTCTTTCTTCTGACCATTCCTGAGAACACATGGGCCAGGCTCGATGCATTTTTGGGTTTAAATTTAATTGCTGCATTGTTTCTTATTTCAATACTGGCTTCATAGCGGTGAGCGACCTGTTATAGATAGGCAGAGGGAGGTCGACAGAGGACGCAATCTGCAGGCAATGGAACTGATTGACTGGCAAAGGTAAAACGTCGTAGGAATATTTGTGGGCATCCAGGCGCTTTTGACAACCTCGGTGGCCGGCGATGTTTGACAGATTAAGAGAGATTCATGTCCGGGGGAGCTGTTTGGAGTCTTAAGGACTACTGTCGTAATAATACCCCCCCTGAGATTCCCAAAAAAAGGTTCAAATACTGACGAAGGGGTGTCCCCGGGATGGTATGTGGCCCGATATTTTGGGATGTCAGCCCGGAACCCGTGTTGTACTTGTTGGAGGGGGTGCCAGAACGCAGGGGGTGGTTGCCTTCGCAGACGCCTTCAATAGTAATAGAAGGGTACGCGAGAAGGAACTTAGAGGAAAAAAGTAACCAGGGGCTTGAAGAACTTGCACCTGGTGTAAAAGGTCAAGTTAAAAAGGCACCCGAAAACGACCTCATGCGTTTAAGGGTAATTGGCTAGGGGTCCGACCATAAAGTTAGGGGCGAAATCTATAAGAAAAGCCATACGGGCAGATACCTGGGGGTTACCCTAGATGAAAAAAAAGGGAAATTCAAGCGACATGGAGGGAGTGATGGGGAAAACTCTGTCGGGGATGAATAAAAATTAAAGCATGGACGAGGCGGTTTTTCTGCCTTGCGGATAATAAAGACTACCATCAGATGATCCTTCTCTCCATTGTGACTATGGGGCGTGCACTGGGCTCACAACAACCAATGTCGCTCCGGGTAAGGGGATTCAGGGTCTGCAGAGGAACATCTTATTTAGGGGACGGGGCCTACCGGACTGAAGCAACGGGTGCATTGAGTGTGGCCCCAGGTTAGGCCCTTGGACCTCCTCATAAGGAAGAAACTGGGGCGTACTGGGTAAAAAAAGAAACTTGGAGAAAGGGGAGATCCCCCCCACACGATGTAGAACTTTTGGAGAGGCGGGGAAATAGTCCTGTTGGAGGAGTGGCAGAGACGTTGGGGGGAGAAGTGGGACATGTAGGAGGACTTATCAATTGTTCCCAAAGTGGTTGAGAGACTAGAAAAATAAGCACCTCCAGCCATCTCGGGGTCTTGCCCACTTAAATCAGGGGGGAAGGGACCTTTTACCCGGCATCTCTAAGGAAGGGGGGTTTGTTTAGAGTGGGGGAATTGTCAATGTGGTGGGGAGGGAAACCCCCCTGAACATGTGGTGTTGAGTGTGTCATTACCTAAAGCAAAAAGGGGGGAACCCAACCGGGAGAGAGTTCCAGGGAAGATTAGTAGGCGAAGTACTGAGGGACCCAATCTATTGGAAATTTTTTAGACCAGATTGCACTGGAAGCGTCAGATAGAAAAAAGACGGGCCTACATAGACAGATTTAAAGAGGCACAGGGACAAATAAGAGGGGAAACGTTGACACTGACAATGACGAAGAAGATGCCCCAGCGACACGGAGGGCGGGACTGACCGGACACTAGTGCGGTCAAAACGGGGAGTGAGTGGGAAAAAAAAAAGGATTTTTAAAAAGGGGGAAAAGCGGTAACAATCCTTGCCGGGGAAAAAAAAAAAATGTGTATGTGCTGGGGGGAGCAAGCGCGACCCCTGGGAACTGGATTCCCAGTACGACTGAGTGTCTGAAGGAAAGGGGGGGATGCCCTTGAGATCCAAAAGACATTTTTCCAGTCTTTATAAAAAAAAGGGTTAGTGGAATGATTATGAACTCTGGGGGGTTTTTCCCTTTGCACCGTATGCCCCACCACCTTGGAAACAAGGGGGAGGTGGGTTATGGTTGAGGGGCCCTCAGAGTCAAGATGGAGAAAGGCGGTGCCCTGCAGCCCTCTGGGTGATGGTTTTCCCCCGGCGGGTTAATGGGAATAGAATAGTTTAGTATTTTAGCTTGGGCTTAGTTAGTATTTAAATTTATAGTTTTAATTGGGGGACGGGGGAACTAGGTAGGGGGTAGATTGGGAAAAATTCACCCTGCCAAGGGTAGAAAGTAGGGGGGCCCCAAACCCTCTGATAGGGCGCCCCCCCAGGGGTTTTTTAGGGGATGCCCACCTCTGCTGAGCCCCTTGGGGGGACTGGGGAGTGAAACCCCGGGGGCATTGTAAAAGGGCCTCCGGGGGGGGGGTTTACCGGGGGCGTAATATACCCGGGGGGATCAAATTGAGCAAAGGGGTGGTTGAATTTCATTTAATTTAAAAGACCCAAAATATGTTTTTGTAATGTTAAAAAGGAAATTCATTTAAAATTGTGAAAATTTTAAGTAAAAGTTGGGGAAAAAAAGGGCCCCCGGTTTTAAAAGGGATTGTAAGATCCCGGGGCCCTGTAAAACTGAATAAATAAATGTTATAGTAGTTTAGAATATGAAATTTTTAAAATTCCATTTTGGTTTAAAATTTTTTTAAAGTCTTTTGAAAACTGATTTTTTCGAGATACAAAAAAGTAATACTTATAATCTGCACTGAGGATATAATGTTTGATTAAATTTTGCCCGTGGTTAAAGTGAAGCATGATTCACACATTTGCCGAAAATAGAAAGCAGAATCTGTGCAGTAATTCACACACTTTACATTGGCCCATGATGCATTGCAAAGCTAACTGATAACAATTATTATCAAAAATTTTTTTATTTTCTAGTGGTTTCCATTTTTTTTTAGATCATTGTCCCGATGTATGTTTCAAACTATAAACTGTGCCGTGGCCCAATCCAATAATCTATACACATCCTTTAAAATTTTTTGGGTTTTTTTAATTATCCCCACCGGGCCAACGAAGCTGTCCTCTAGTTCTGGGTGTAAAGCGCATGCATTGTCCCAAAAACTCATTTTGCATTGATTGGGGGATGTTGGTTCTCCTAAGCTGAACATTTGGGCCCGAGCGGCGAAGTAGAGAATAGTTTTAACTTTGGCAGAAAGCTCCGCCGAATAAGCGGAAATCTTTTTGATTGAATTAGAGCTCGTCACGTGATACGTTTCTGTTCGCACTCGTTCTTCGGTGAACGTGTGAATCCCCCGGTTTAAGGGCCCCTTTTTCCCCTTTGATTTTAACTTCCCTTTAAAGGGAATTTCGTTTCCTAGAGATTTCAAGGGTTGATTTATACGCCAAATACTTCCCCAAAACAATATTATGATCTTGAATTCATAATTTTTTTATTAAAATTTCCCAAAAGGGGTTTAAAAAAAATCTGCGGGAATTATTTCAACTAGTTTACATTAAAATTTTACTTTAATTTTTTAAAAAAGACAACTACTTGATATCATGTATCCCGTTAAAATTTCTTGTTTTACTAATGCCTTTCTAACCTACCTCAAGGCTTTTGGTGGTCAAAATTTTTTCTTTATTAT
This sequence comes from Timema cristinae, assembly GCA_039000515.1. Lineage (NCBI taxonomy): Eukaryota > Metazoa > Arthropoda > Insecta > Phasmatodea > Timematidae > Timema > Timema cristinae. The sequence continues at coordinate 3,997 of JBCFYV010001540.1, read as the reverse complement.
CCCCCTCCATCCCTAAAAAAACTTAGTTTAAATTATTTTAATATGTTAAAAACAGTAACTAAATATATGTCTATCATGTTTTTTATTATGGATACAATCAATACTAAATTGTTGTACCCGGGCTTTGCAGGGTGGATTTCGGGGAAAACACCCAAACCCCGAATTTAAATTGACGGAATTTGGACGGACGAAAGGATGTTTTGGACAAACAGATGCATGGTATTGTGAAGGGGGGACCGAACGTTTAGCTGAAAGTTGTTCATTTTTAAAAATTCCTAATAAATTTCGTTTTTTTACATGTCGAGTTGTGAGCATTTTTAAAAATTGACGCTCGGTTCACCCTTCCCTGTTTTGGTAGGAAAAAGGGAGTTTTTGAAAGGCCCTTTTTCCCCGGGAAGAAATACACTTTATAGCAGGGTTTAAATGTACCCAAAATTTGTAAAAAATTTAAAAAGCAGTAAAACATTTAGGGAAAAAAAACCTGAGTACGACCCGGGTGCGATTTTTAACGTTGATCTCCCCCCCTGTCTGTATAAATGAGCTCTGTATTTAGTTTTCGTTCCCACCAGTGCAGTTATAAATGATTTGGATTGAGATGGTTTTCCTTTTCATCGAACAATTTTGGTTTTGTGTTTGGGCGCTATTTTTTCATGCTTATGAATTTTAATCATATAACAATAGTAGGGAGTTTTGTAACCTCACGATCTTGGGGGGGAAGGTTTCTCGTCTTAGTATTCGAAAGCTCATGGTTTAAAACCCCGGTGAGCTTGATGGATTTTCCTCGAGCGATAAAAATCTGTAGCCCCAAACTTCCTTCGGAAGGAAGATAAAGATGTAAGTCCCAGGGCGATTGTGACATGTAAAATAGCCTTCAAAGGGTATATAAAAATACCTTTATGGAAAAATTTTAGTGGACCTTTTGGTTCGCTAAACATAAATTATCTTTCCTGATACAAACGTCGGGGTTGGGTACCTCAAATACATAAAAAAATAAACTAGCAGTTTGACCCATTTTCGTACTTTAAAATTTAAAAATCTAAATTATTTTAAAATTGGCCGTTCAACACCGGGTTTTACATTTTTTTTATAAGTTCCTCATTTTTACAGTATCAAACTAAATTAGCTCCCCCAAACCCTTATTATTGTCAGTAACAAATTAAAATAAATTAAATATTATTTTTATTATTGCCATTGTTCCAGAAATGAGTTTTCATAGATCGGAAAAGAGTTAAATGAAAAAATTTAAAATTCTTTAAAAAAATAACATTGATTAATGAGCAAAGGAAACCCACGCTTCACCGTTGTATGTCGCCAAAAAAATTTAAATTTTTAATTTTTAAGATGCTTTTTAGATAGGTACTATTTTTATACTTCTAGTTTTAGTTTTAAATGCCACGCTAATAGACTTTTTTTAAAGGGATAAGATTTGGGTTTTTTTCATTCTTTTTATTTTTAGATTTTTTTTTTCCTGCTTATAAAAAATTAAAAGATTTTATACAATATTTAGAAGTTATTTTTTTTTTATATGCTTTTTAAGCCCCATTTTTTTTAAATTCCAAATTTCCCCCTCTTATGGTTATGTGGGGTAGTTTTTTTTAAAGGGAAATTGGCAAATTTTTTTTAAATTTTTTCTATGTCTAAAAGAAGATTTTCTAAAAATTTTAATAAGATTTCTTTCAAGCCACTATCCCCCCCCCTTTTTTCTCCACCATCCCACAGACGCATTCTCAGTTACCCACAATCCCAATTTATAATTTTAGAAATATCAAATATTAAACTCATTTGGCATACCCCTTTCTACTTTTTTGCCAAAAATTTGATTTTCATCTCACCAAAAAAGTTTTTTTTTAATTTATATTTATATAATAAAATATATATATATAAAATATATATAAATTTCCCCCCCCCCCCCCCCCCTCCTTCATCCTACTTCGCTATTTTCTAGAGTTTCCCTTTTTAAAATTTCAGAGTATTATGGCCCATTTGAAGGTGTCTCTTTAGCTGCTTGTCTTAATTTTGTGGTTCTAGCTGTCATTTTTACCAACCCGGCAAATCTAAATCCCCTATTAATAAAAAAAAAACCACTTCTGTTTACCCCCCCCCTCTTTTATGTACTGAAATATAAATTGTTATGACTTTTTTGGTTATTTGGCGTGGTTTTTTTACCTGCCTGATGAATTTAAAAAATTTCCCCCCCCCGTAAAGAGTAGTTGTTTCTAGTAGTTTTTAAAAAATTTTTTAACCTCCTAATCCCCCTTTCTTTCCAAAATCTCTTAAAAATTTAATATAGCAATATTAATTTGGTTATCTGGAGATGTCGCCCCGACTATCTTTCCGAATTTCAATTTTTTTTCATGTTTTAAATTATTTTTTTTATTTTGATCCCCTTTATCACCCGGGACTCATTTTGAAATAATTTTACTAGGATCTTAAAAACTTCAGAAAATGCAATTTCCATGGAAAGAATGATCAAAAAGAAAATTTCCTTTCAAGTAGAAAGGGGTGTTTAACATGTTTTTTTCTATGTTATCATTCTTTTTAGTCCCTAGACCCCACAGGCTTTGTGACTTAAACCTTCTGGTAATTAATACTTGAATTAGCTAGCCCTTCTTGTTTCTTGGACATGCCCCACAAGTATAGCTCAGATAGGCAAAGTTTAATTTTATGGATATAAAAAACCCTTTTTTTAAATTTTTAACAATTTTGTTTTTTTGTAAAAACCCTTTCCCTTTTCCCCAAAGGTGTCTGCTCTAAGTACTGGCCACCCGGGGGGTTGGGGGATTTAAGTGACTTAAGTGACTTGATGGCTACCCCCGAGCGATGGGGTTACTTTGATGGGGATGAGTAGGCCCGTCAATTACAAGGCAGTGTACAAAGAGTTATATTTAATTAAGTGGGAAAAAAATAGTTTACAATACAAAAGGGGGGCACCAGACCCTACTGGGAAACCCAACGAGGGAGGTTGAAACGAACCTCAAGGACACCACGTGGTGGCCGGAGGGGCCCGGTTCGACCCTAACTGCGAAGCCACCAGACAGTGATTTTTCTAGCTTCCCTAGGCTCGTTGGTTATCCAATGAATTGCACCGTTAAATCTGGGAAATTGCACCCTTTTTGTCATACAGTAAGGGGAACACGGTCCAAGGTCGTACATTTGGATATAACTAGATGTAATATAAAGCAGGAAAAGGATAAACAACCCTTTCTAGAAGCAACTTATTTAAAAAAGGGGGATTACACTTTCTTCAAATATAAATCGGATTTCCCCAGTCATATATAAAAATTTAATTTTAGAAAATTGCTTGGTTATTAATCAAATAAGCTAACCGTTTATATATATTTAAATTTATATATATTGTGTGTGTGTGTGTGGGGTGTGGGGGCTATTAATGGCAACTGGGTTTCATAGGAATCCCTTTAAATTTAGTTGAAAATACACCTCTAAAGGGAATTGGGGCACTGGATCTACTAATTTTTAAAAACCAAAAAATAACCCCTTTTTTTGGATTTTTCATCGCTCATTTGCTTAAGGCTGGCCTACCCTAAATGAACGGTTCTAAACAAAAAAAAAAATTTAATTTTTTTTAACATTGTTGGGTTTTTTTTTTTTTTTTTAGTAACTTTTTGGGCTCTTTCAAAATTTTTATGGAATTTTTAAACCATGCTAAAAAAAAGTTATTGAAATAATTTCATTAAAAAATTTTTCCCTTTCAATGCATTTTTTTTAAAAGGGAAAACAAAAATTATTAATTGATTTATTTATTTTCTTTGTACAATTTTAAACTAGGTGTTTTTTATAAAATATTATTTAATGAAATTTTTTTAAAAGTATTTTTAAAATTTGGGGTTAGCTTCAATTTAAACACGACGATTTTTTGAATAAATATAGTTGGTCCCCCATTACCCCAATGAGAGTATTACTCTAGTGATACATTATTTCCAAAAAAAAAAACCCAAAGCTTCTCCATACACAAAGTTTTTTTACATTTCCCTTATTT
>JBCFYV010001539.1:0-43806 GCA_039000515.1 Timema cristinae | reverse complement strand
GCTGTTGTTGTTAATCTTTAGAATGTAGAGGTAGCAAATGATTTTTTTAAAGGGGTAACTAATATTAGAAAGAAAGAAGTAAGGGTTGCAAAACAAATCCCCCCTCTACGGGGCGGGGGAAAGGATTTTGAGTTGCAGAGTTTACCCCCCCCCCTTACAACGGGGGGAAGTTTAAAGTTCTCATAAACCCCCCCCAAGAGAGACATTTCCAACATGAAAAAATATTTTCTTAAAACCCCTCTTTAAGATATTCTTTTAAAATTCCCACAGACCACTTACGTTCTAAAATGAATCTCTGTCAATTTCAAAAGCTTCTCCCCCACAGATAAAAAAAAAAAAGTTTTCAAAAACACCCGGGATGTAAAGCACTCTCACAGCTAGGGGATTTGAGCCGGCAAGCAGATACTGCGGAAGATATCCATCACTTGTCAAAACCCCCCTTTCCCCCAAAGGGTTTCTAAAGAAGGGGAAAAGGCAGGGGAAAAAAGTCACCCCAATGTGAAAGGACATCCTTTTCAATTTTTTTTAAAGGGGAAGGCTGCTCAAAATAAAAAGAAAATGTAACGCTAAGATTAAAGGTCAACCCTTTTTTTTTCTAGAAAAAATTTTCATGAAGTTCCGCCTCCTGGCAAGCTTGCTTAAAATAAAACCAATCATACAACCCTTTCTCTCATACCCCCCCTCCTTTAGCAACTCACAGAATCATCTCCCCCCCACCCCCTGCATGTATAAGAAGCAGAGCCCCGGCCCCCGAGTCCACGCCGCGGGGGGGGTGGGGTAATCATTTCCACCCCTTAGCGCCCTAAGTACTGATAAGTATACTTTCCCCACGTGAGTCAACACAAATTTAAGTCAATATTTACGTTTAAAAAACGTTTCACTTATATTGTAGTGGATTTTGGGTTTTTTATTGTGTAGTAATTTTTCCAAAATAACCAACTTAAAGAAATTTTATCCTAAATTCCCGGGGACTTAAAAATAATTATTCTAAATTACCAAACGTACCTTAAAATGAGGTGAGCTTGGGGCCGGGTTTTTGGTGGTTTTTTTAACGTGTGAACTTGAATAATTGATGTATGGAAAAAAAATATATAAAAATTGCTGTACATCCCACTATTCATTTCCTGAGAAAAAAGAAATTTTTAAAATGTCCAAAGGGGTGAGTATAATATTTTTTTCTTGATATTTTAAGTTTAAAAGGGAAAATAAAAAAACGTGTCGTGGAAATGATTTCACCCATCACTCAATGAAAATCAACACCTTCCCAAAATGCCAATAAAATTTTTTTTTTTAAAATATTGAAAATGCAATAGATTTAAACCCAAGGGAGTATTTGAAACCCAATTGCCCCATTTATCTTTCTAATTATTTATTTTATTCAAAAATTTTTTACATATAATTAAACATTTTTTAAATTTTATTTAAATTTTACAACCTATTACGGGGCGCTTAAATCAGTTTTTCCCAAAATTTAAATTTACTAGTTAGTTCGCGCCTCGTGGAAACAGGGCAGAAATCTACGAGCTAAACTTAAGAAATGTTAACTCTTTTAACGTAATCCAGACAATTTTAAGATCTTTTAAAGTATTTCCTCTTCGAGAAGCTTCCACACGAAATAGGTATTTTTGTTCGGGGTTTTGTGGGTGTGTAATTTACCTTTTAAAAGGGTTTCCCTTTCGAGAAGCTTCTATTAACTAAAGATATATGTGATTTTTTGAAACTTCGAAATTTTACTGTGCAATCACCCCGGGGTCTTGAATGGACGTGTTTTAAAAGCGATCGGGATTATAAGTTTGCTAGGCCCTCGACATGATGTGTTTTGATTAGAATATTAATAACAATATGTTTTAAATTTTAAAGGGAATAAATAAAAATCAAATTTTAAATGTGATATTTTTATCATTTATTAAAGTTAATGATAAGGAACGAGGCATTATAAGTAAAGCAAATAGTTGCGTAATAGAAACGATGATTTACGGAGTGACTCTTTAAAAGATTCTGTTTGTAATATAAAAAATAGCATTCTAACGTGGGGAGGAAAATGTAACAAAGACTTTCAATCACGGGGCATTATACCTCAATAAAAAGAGAAGTATAGCAAATGGCGACACAACGTGGGGGTTAATATGCAACTATTAACACTTGCCGGAACGCGAAACGAAAAAAATGGCGACACAACGTGGGGCTGAAACGAAACGTAAAAAATCAAATTTTAATAACATATTGTTTAAATATCATGGATTGAAAAAATTTCAGGACACTTTGTTTTTAATCTTAAATTTCAAACCAAAAATAAAAAAAGTTTTTTCTAAACCTAAAACTAAACTCATTTAAAATATTAGGAACAGTAACAAACAAGGTAAAAATAGATACCTAGCTAGTTATAGAAAGATTCATACGATCGATTAAATAGGTCACAAACTCATCGCATCACAGATAAAATTAATACAAAAACAAAAAAAAAGATAAAATAAAAAAAAAACCATTAGTCAACTTTCCCCCCCCTCCTATGATTTCATATCAACGACAAACATTTCATATCCTCCAATTTTTTTGTGGTGGACGAATTTATCCTCTTTTACCTGCTCTCTCTTGTAAACTAAAATCGTTGGGGTTCTAGGGCCCCATCCAATTTTTTTCCTCTGTTATCCATGGTTTAAAACCAATTTGGCCCCCTCCTGTCTCGTAGAAAGTCATCATTTTGCCAGGATACCAAAATCCCCTTATACTCAACCCGCAACAAAGTTTTTCAACTGTCGGTCCTTGACCTGATGGTTTTGGGGGTTTGGGTTTCCCTTTGGTCGCTATTTTGCTCAGGTTCCCTTTCCCCTATTACTTCATCGGCACTTCGTGGGTTTTCGGTGTTCTTCATCCTCAATTGTTCCCGCTTCGAGTAAATTTAACAATGAACCGAACTATTGCATCCTCGACTTTTTCTCTAATGAAAAATGTTTAGATCGGTTCAAATGTTTATTCTTCTGTCCAGTGTTTTTTTTTTCTGCAGACGTTTCTTTGGGTTTATTCTGCTTCGAAATGGAGGGTGAGCTTGTTCGGATGATCATGGGGCGGCATCTTCAATTGTGTTTCTTTTACCTTTGGGAGCAAATTTAAATTTTTTCTTTTTCTTACTTGTGTTGAGCAGGTTTCACCTTTTTACTCTTTTAAATTTAAACCCCAGAAAAGCCTCGCGGGCCCCTTTTTGACGTTTGGGTTTAAATGAGTTTTCCACCACAATGTCACACAGTTTGTTGAGAACCACCGTTCGCCCCTGCATCTTCCGTCCCAAATTCACTTTATACCATCTTAACAGGTTCAGAGTTCAGATTTTAGTTTATTGTTTTGTAAATAGAAATCCCTTTAATATAGTAAAATATTTTTTATCCTAACCTACTTGCCCCCAAAACCTAGAATGCAATTTGGGGCTATTCACCTGGGAAATTAAACATCTTTCACATCCTTTTCTCAAAAACCCTTTTAAAAAAATAACTAATTATATATAGTCCCAACCTAATTTCCTTATAAACCCTGCACATTATTTTTTAAAACCCTAATATTTGGGTTCAGCCCCGGGGTATTTAACGCCCCCATTTAACCCCCCGCCAAAGCCTTCCCCCAGGGCCGCCTGGGCCCATGTTTCAGAGCCGGGGCCCAGGCTTGGGACAGTGAGCATCCCCCTATTCGCCACCGGGGAGGCGCCACGAAGATCCGCTCCGCCTACTCATTTAAAAAAACCCATTTACTTTATTTTATTTCGGCCCCTTAACCTAACTTAAACCTATTACTTTTTTACAAAAATCTTTACTTGCATGGGAAATTTTGTACAATACACCAAAAAATTCTTATCCAACAAAAAACAAAAATTTTTCTTCTCCCCTCTGGGCCATGAATTGCCCAAAGGCCCACTCCCTCCATCCGACTGCCAGACGGGCCGTTGAATGGTGCCCCGAAACAGGGGGCCCGACCAAAATCCGGCCCAACAAACATATTTGTTACCAAGTGGGGGGTTTCGACCCGAGGGGAAAGGGGATACAACCCCCTCGCCTTATTTGTCCCCCCCTTTCTCTCCCCAGCCGGCAAGGGCCCCCCCAACCGTACCTCAGAAATTTCCCACACTCTGGAATCCAGCGGGAGTACGCCTCGCGGGTCCCCGGGAAAAATTCCGGGAGATTCACCCAAACTCCATCATTCCGCCGCTCACCCTATGCCATTCTATTACCAAAAATTTTACCATTTTCTAGTAAAAATTTCTCTCATCGTCCCTTCGTCACTGCTTTTACAAACGTCTATGTCACTGTTGTCACGTCCATGCCCCTCACACGGCCCCCCCTAAAACGTCTCCATTCTCCGTAAGTCGTTTGTATTTTTTGTCCTTTCCCTCTTAGATGCGTCACCGCGATCCTGTCAAGGAAGCCCCCCCAAACCCAAATCCCCACGATGTGGAATACCGCTCCCGCCTGAAAGGGCACCTGATACCCCTCCCCCCTCCCCCCAAACCCCCGAAAGTGCAAAACCCCCAGCCCCCAAAACGTGTTCAGGCGGGGGCCTCCCTTTCCACAACGCAAAACACACTATCTGTCGTCCAAGTCTGAAGAGAACCGCTCTATATGGCCCATGTCCAGCCCAAGAATTTAAAACCACCCCAGTGGAGGGTTTCAAGAGTAAAAGGGGAAATGCTGTATTGGGAGGGGTCAGCATTCTTCTCCCAGGTCTTTTTCCCTTTCCCATTACGCCCTTTTCCCAGGGGGCAATTAGGCCACATAAAGGGGTTGCAATAGTTGCGTTTGCTTAGGGTGGTGTGCACTGAACTTTGTTTTCCCCACGGCAAAGAGCAAGCACGTCACAGTTTTAAAATGAAAGCTCAGAGTATCCCCTAGCAACACTTTTTTGGGCCCTTCTGTTTTTCAAAATTGGTAGTAATAAAACCTAGGGCATCAAACAAAGCGCTTTTCTACCCGGTTTTTTAAACATGTTCCATTTCCCGCGTGGTACAAACCCTTTAGCCCCCCCCCCCCCCCTTTTAAGTAACATCTCCCCCGTTCAATTTGTGTTTCCGCCCCCGCCTGTTTTCCCTTTACGTAAACTCTCCAAAAAAATGTAACACAAATACAAATAGGTGGGACAACCTCACACAGATCTTTTTACTCATTGCATAATAGCTCATGTACAAACGAGATAAAAAGCAAGTCCCCCAATTATTTTTTAGCTTCGGGAATATGGAATCTAAATATTAATTTCCTGATAGCAAAAATCAAAAAGTGCTTCCACCCCAACCAACATTAAAACAGTTCCCACAAAAAATTATGAAAACGAAGTTGAAGTAATCCCCAAAAAACCTCGGGAAAATACGTGTGCTTGCCAAGCGTGGGGCCTCTCTCAATCTAGCGGTGTCTCGTGAAACGTTAAACGGGACAATCTCGCATCATATTACTCTAAATGACCAAACTTGATACAAATAACACATTTATCTTTGCAGGTCTCGAACCCGGCCCATTATCAAGACAGGGGGCGGGCCTCCTTACCTTCATTTGTCAGGGCTTTGCAGGGGGGGGGGAGGTGGCAGAAAAAGGTTTTTTCAGGGGGTCGATTCCCCAAACCAAAGTAGGGGCCCGGGGACCCTAAACCCAGAAAAAGTTTGAAATTTGAATACCTCTAAAAAATTTTGGGCGGCCCCCCCTACAGATTTTTTAAAAGATGTAAATGTTTCCCAAAAGTTATTTAAATGTTATTCACCTTGACATTTTTTGGAAACTTATATTCCTACTATAGAAACTATTTGAAGTGACCTACCCCCGGCTTTTTTTTTCAAATTGGTTGTGTCTAGAAGATATTTGGAGTAGTCCTCATCTCACCTAGATTCATTTATTTAAAAAAAGATGTCTACAATATTTCTTCATATGAAAAATTTTTACAGCAAATTTTGAAAAAAAAAAAAATTATGCTCTCAAAAGCTATCTGGAAAAGTATTTCCCTGCAATTTTAATGATTGGTGCCTCTAGAAGCTTTTTAAAATATTTTCACCTGTTTTTTTTTTAAATCCCTCCTATCTGTATTTGTAGTGCCCTTTCCCCGCCAATTTTTAAAAATGGGCCTACAAAGCTATTTAGAATTTATAAAAGGCCTTTTTTTCAGCTTAATATTTGAGAATGTCAGCTGTATGTGATATCTATTATCTTCTACTATTATCTATCTATCTATCTACTATCCCAGAAGAGAGAGAGAGGGTGCCAGTTCCGGGTCGGGGGGAGGGGCACAAAATTATTCTCAGGGGAAGGAATTACTCTCCTATTTCGTCACCACTGCTTAACTCGGTTTTTTACAGTCAAAAAATTTGGTGACTTTTAAAAAACAAAAAGCAAATATCAAATTAAATCCCTAATGAGTATGAAAAATGTTAAAAATAAAATTCAAATTGTCTTTTTTTCACTACCGACTTTTTTCCTTGTTGGATCTATTGAAGTTCCGAGTACTTGGACACGAAATAATGACGGGAGTGTGCCGGAGGATACCCTGTTCGTGTGCCTAGCAATTGAGTTGGTCTAATAATAAAACAGTTAAAATAACTAGTTAAAAAACTGATAGAGATTCCAATCTAACATTATGATGGAAATTTTCCCCAGCAGCTAACATAGCAAAACTACAAACAAATTAAGTGATCACAATTTCCCAACAGCCACATAACTAACAACAATCTTCCCAACAGCTAAACATAGCTAACTACAATTACAAAAATAGGTGATCACAATCTAACGGTGTTATAAAAATTTTTCCCGACAGCTCACTAGCAAATACTCTAATAGGTTATAAAAATTTCTCGACAGCTCACAAGCTACATGCTAACTATAGTAAAAACGTGTTTAAAAATTTTCCTGCAGCTCACATAGCACAATCTTATAGTTTATAAAAATCCTCCTAAGCTCAATAGCTACAATCTTATAGTGTTATAACAATCTTTCTGTACCACATACTAACTACAGTTAATCGTGTTATAAAAATCTTCCTGCAGCCACATAGTACAATCTTAAAGTTTTTATAACAATCTTCCTATAGTCCATAGCTAATACAGTCAAATCGTTAAACAATTTTCCTGATAGCTCACATAGCAACTACAGCTAATCTGTTATAACAATTTTCCCTGATAGCTCACTAGCTAACACAGTCTAATCGTTTATAAAAATCTTCCTGACATCACAAGCTACAATCTTATAGTGTTAAAACAACCCTCCTGATAGCTCACATACTACAATCTTAATGTTTTAACAATTTTTCTGATGCTCACATGCTAACTACAGTCTAATCGTGTTATAAAAATTTTCCTGACAGCCACAAGCTACAATCTTATATTTTATAACAATCCTCCTGATAGCTCACATAGCTACAATCTTTAAAGTGTTATAACAATCTTTTCTGATAGCTCACATGCTAACAAATCTAATCGTGTTATAAAAATCTTCCTGACAGCTCACAAGCTACAATCTTAAAGTGTTAAAAATCTTCCTGATAGCTCACATAGCTAACTACAGTCTAACGTGTTATAAAAATTTTCCCCTGACAGCTCACATAGCTACAACTTATTTTTTTATAACAACTTCCCAACATTTACAAAACTAATCACATTTCCTTGCGTAACGGGGTTCATAATATCTCAAAATATCCCACGCTTATCGAAAGAGGTGTTTTAAATGTTAAGGCCCACGTACATTTTCCCCGCTGCATTAAGGTGTGATTAGCTACAATGCGTCAGACGCCCAAATTTGAACTGTGCATTTAAAACCCTTTTTATAGGAAAACAGTAGAATCACCAACATTGAAAATAAGTAACTAAAGTTTTTCTTATAAAATTTGCTTAGTTGAATGAATTTTTAAATATATTTAATCTAAAAAGTAATAAGAACAATCGTTATAGTATTTACTTATGATTATTCTATAATATAGGCGTGTTTCAAACCTTGTGTTTTTTTAAAATTTTGTCTTTTCCGGGGGCTCGCGGTTGGGCCCCGGTCACACCACAACCCATATCCAGACCGAGCACTCCTGTGGAAGCAGTATGACACGATTCCACGCGTTAAAAAATTCGCGTGATAGTTTCTTGTTACTTTAAAAAAAAATATTCATAAAAAAATATTTTTAAACATTATTGTGAAATTAACCAAACCTAAATCTTTGCTTTCTACAGCTTGTCCTTTAAAAAAATATTTTTTTAATATAATTATTCTCGAACTAATAGTTAACTTGTAAAGAGTTTTTCATTTCTTTTTCTTGCTCTTTTCAACACTTATTTTTTTGAACGTTATTCAAATTTTTTTAATTATTGATTATCAATATTTTTTAAAGAACCTTTTAAAGTCAAATAAAAACTGTATTGTTCGATATTTTATTGATTTCAAGCGCGTCAGTCGCTCTGTAGGAAAACATCTATATTGGCAACCGTACGCGTATGGCGCGTTTTAGCAAATCACACCTTTATCGTTTTTGTCGCGCTAAAATGGAAAGAACATCAGAGTGCTAGTGTCATGCACTTTATTTCACCACGGCTTTTGTATAACTCGCTTTGAGAGAGATTCCAGAAGGTGGTGTTAAAAAAAATTAAAATAAAAAAAACCCATCTCGATGGCGTGAAAGTCCGGAGCCGGAAGCTGCCTCAAATTCCTTTTAAAAATTTTTATTCGATCTTTCCAGAACAGGAAGTCATTATTTATTTTAAAAACCTTAAAATTTTCATATTGACTCAAACTACGTCACGCACTCTGATGTCACTTGTCTTTGGCTCGTGCCTTTTTAAGAAAACGATTGGCTACCGGTATTTTTTAAGGGTTTTGTTTCCCTTGGACGTGTCGTGCTGAAAAAATCTCGAACTGATCTTTCCCCCATAAGATTTTCCTTGAAGACCGTTTTTGATTCACACCCCATGGGACTGTGCTCAGGCCGTGCTGTGATTTGTGTCGCCCTTTGGATGGGTTTTTAAAGTGTTTTCCCCCAAAGGGCACGGTCCAGCACGGTACAACACAGCCCCAACACAGTCCTATCAATGTAAAATGTAGACGATGTCCCCTTTAATGCGCCCAGGGCCCTTTTCCCCTCCCTGGGCTTCTTCCGGAAGCGGCAAAACCCTTTCACAAAGGGTTTTTTTTATTACAATCTGACAGTGGCTGCGGAACATTCCAACATTTTTAAAAAACAACTGTGTACAAAAAGCCGAAACTATGGATGAAGAAAATTTAATAATTTGGGTTTCAAGAATATGAATGCTTGTAAAATTTTGCAAATAAAAAAAAAAGATAATAATTTCACTAAAGAAAATATTTGGAAGGAGATAGCTGAAAAACTGAATGCAAGAAGTTTCTGAAAGGGTTTTAAAAAGTTCGGGACAACTCTTTCCAAAATTTTTGTGAAGCTTTTGATGGTAAACTCTGGGGTTGCCCAAATATTTTGGGGAAAATTTTTCTTCCTTGCTCTAAACAAATGATAAACCCCAGTTTTTTCCCTTCTTTTTTCCTCCCCCCTTTTTTATCAATGAAATAAGATAAAAAACCACATGCAACAACACATCTTCCTCGTTTGTTTCCCATGTCTACTGCGGGACAATGATCAAACCACTTTAAACAGCACATTTCCCAGCCCAGTCCAAACAGGGGAAAGGGGTAGCGACACGACACAAACACGACACGCCCACGACCCCAAGTCCCAGCACGGCTGAGCACAGTCCATCAGTGTGAATCAAACTTTAGTATCACTCCGGGTCGCCAGCGTCTGTTCTGACGCTAAATAAACCCCTTCTCCTCCAGCGGTCCTATTTTTTGGGGGAATTTTTAACTTTTAAACTTCATTGCATGCCAAAGCATGTTTCTTAAAGTCCGGGGTTTTCATCTCCCCAATGGATCTCGTTTTAGCCCGGGTTTTTTCACCCTCCCCAATGGTATCTTGTTTTAGCCCCCTGTGTTTCATCCCCCCAATGTATCTTGTATTAGCCCCTGTTTTCATCTCCCCAATGCTATCTTGTATTATTCCTGTTTTCATCTCCCAATGCTATCTTGTATTAGTCCTTTTGTTTAAACCCCCCAAATTGGTATCTTGTATTACCCTGTGTTTCACCCTCCCCAATGTTTATCTTGTATTACCCTGTGTTTCATCTCCCCAATGGATCTTTTATTAGTCCTGTGTTTCTTTTCTCCCCAAGGGTATCTTGTTTTAGTCCAAATGGCCTAATACAAGTCCGGTAGGACCCAATATTTTAATGGTTTTTGACACGTGGGACCAGTCTTTAAAAAATTTACCCCCAAACTTCCCCAAAGGCTGAGTTTCTTCTGGAAATAAGACTGTCCCCCAATGCGATCTTGATCTTGGGCAATTTTCCCAAAGCGACAACACCGCACGTTATGAATTAAAGGATGCAATTTCCCCCTCCACTCGCTTTCATGGATTTTATTGGGACTACTTAGATGGGTTTAACATCTTTAGCTTTTATAGGGGAAGGGTCCAATTTTTAAATTTTGGGGTTTTTTCTGGGAATTCAATATTTTTTAGTGGATTTTTACATCATTTTTAAATCGTTGAGTTTCGTGTACCCAATTTGTTAATATTATGTTTTCATTTGCCTAGCTCATTATTTTTTGTCCCCCATGTACTACTGGAATCCCCCCACGTCAGAGATACCGACAAAGGTACAGGAAATTTTTTTCAAATTGGGTTTTTTTTAAAATTCGGGTCGCCTTTGCTGTATTCCCGGTCAGGCGGTAAATTTTTAGAATGAACTGGTGGTCCAGGAGGGCCCGGGAGGCAGTCAAACTCCCTCCTGAGCGAGTCTAGGGGTCATGTTTTTTTGATCTAAGGGTTATGTTTTAGCGTGGAGTCTTTTTTGCCTGGACTAACAGTGGGGGGTTTTGACCCCCGCTCAGAACAAGCTGCGTCCATCAGGGGCGGGGGTATGATGGTCCTCTCTGTAAAGAGTCTATAAAGAGGAGGTTTAAACGTGCAAAAATTTTGACATCCCGGAAAAACTTCATTACCCACGTATTTTTTTTAAGAGGGGATCCACCTCCAGTGTGTGATTTTAACGATGCTCCCCTTAGTGTGTGCCCTAATTTTTTGGGGGTCGCGATTTTTTAAAGACCCCATGCCTATTTTTAAAATTTGAATAGTGACCTTCTTTTTTTTTTCATGACAAGTGGATGGGGTCAACAAAATTTACTCAATTTTATATGTTTGGCAAAATGAAAAAAAAAGGGAAACCCTTTTTGTTTGACAATAGTGATTCTTGTGGATTTTTTTATCAAATTTTGATTTGTTTTTTCAATTTAATATATTATTTAGAAATGTTTTTTGATATTTTAGTAAAAAAATTTAAAAATGTGGGGTTTTAATCCCCGTGTTTTCATTTTTTTTTCACTGCGGTGATTTGACTTTGTTAAATTTTTTTTAAAGGCACAATGACCTAATTGTTCAAGTCCCTTAACGTCAAAAATAATCAAAGATAATAAAAACTGGCTGTTGTAACCAGTGCTATAAATTTCCCCAATCAGTAAACCAGCTGGCTGTTTCAGTAACCATGATATATTTCCCCAATCATTTAAAACCCCCCTGGCTGTTTCAGTAACCGTGATATATTTCCCCAATTTATAAATCCACCCCGGCTTTTTCCAGTAACCATTGGGTATATTTCCCCAATCATGTAACCAGCGGGCCTTTTCCCAAAAACCAGTGATATATTTCCCCAATCATGTAACCACTGCTTTTCCAGTAACCAGTGTTATATTTCCCTTTTCATGTAACCATCTGGCTGTTTCAGAAACCAGTGATATATTTCCCCAATCATAAATCCACCTGGTTGTTCCAGTAACCAGTAAATATTTTTCCCCCAATCATGTATCCACCTGGCTGTTTTCAGTAACCAGTGCTTTTTTTTCCCCCAACATTACCCCAACCTGGTTTGTCCAGTAACCATTTTTTATATTTCCCCAATCATGTATACCCCTGGTTGTTCCAGTAACCATTTTAAATTTTTCCCCAATCATTTTTCCAAATGGATTGTTTTCCAGTAACCAGTGATATTTTTCCCCCCAATCTTATAAAACCTGGGTCTCCAGAAAACCCGTTTTTATTTTTCCCCCAATCATGTATCCACTGGCTGTTCCAGTAACCAGTGAAAATATTTCCCCAATCATGTATCCACCTGAAGCTCCAGTAACCAGTGATATTTTTCCCCCCAATCAGTATCCACCGGGTTTTGTTCCAGTAACCAGTGATATTTTTTTCCCCAAATCATTATCCACTGGGTTTTTCCCAGTAACCAGGAAAATTTTTCCCCCAAACAAAATCCCCTCTTTCCAGTAACCGTGATATTTTTTCCCCAATCATGTACCAAAACTGGCGGTTCCAGTAACCATGATATTTTTCCCAATATGCCACCTGCTGTTCAGAAACCGGGATATATTCCCAATCATGTATCCACCTGGTGTTCCAGAACATGATTAATTTTTCCCCCAATAAGGGTTCCACCTGGCTGTCCAGTAACCATGATATATTCCCAATCATGTATCACCTCTGTTCCAGTAACCATTTATTATTTCCCAATCATGTATCCACCTTTTTGTTCCAGAAACCCAGTGATAATTTCCCCAATCATGGTTTTCCCCCTTTCTGCCCCAAAACCCAGTGAAATTTTTCCCCAAAACCCTGAATCCACCTGGCTTCCAGTAACAATGATAATTTCCCCAAATCTTTACCACCGGGCTCTCAAAACCATGTATATTTCCCCTCTGATCCCCCTGCTGTTCCAGTAACCATGAATATTTCCCCAATATTATCCACCTGGTTTTTTCCATAACCAGTTTATATTTCCCCAAAAAGGTTCCACCCTGCCAGAAACCCAGGATATATTTCCCAATCATTACCCCCTGGCTTTCCCCAAAACCCATTTAAAATTTTTCCCCCCAATCAGAAACCACCGGTTTCCAGAACCATGATAATTTCCCCAATCAAAATCCACCTGGTTGTTCCATAACCGTGATAAAACCCCATTTACCACGGTGTTCCGAACCAGTGATATTTTTCCCCAATCATGTTCCACGGCTGCCCCCAGAAACCCATATAATTTCCCTAATCATGTATCCACCGGCGTCCAGTAACCATTAAAAAATTTCCCCAATCAGTACCCCGGCTGCCCTAACCATGAATATTTCCCCAATCTTAAACCACCTGTTTTCCAGAACCAGTGATATTTTTCCCCAAATCATTACCCCCCTGCTGTTCCAGTAACCAGTGAAACCCCAACATTACCCCCCGGGTTTGTTCCAGTAACCAGTGATAATTTCCCAATCAATATCCACCTGACTTTTCCTAACCTAAATTTCCCCAACAAAAACCCCTGGTTCTCCAGTAAACCAAAATTTCCCAAACAGTACCCCGGGATAACCAGTTATATTTTCCCAACATGACCCCGGTGTCCAGTAACCGGGAAAATATATTTCCCCAACATGTATCCACCTGCGTTCCGAAACCATGATATACCCCCAAATCATTTATCCACCTGCGCTCCAAAACCAGGAAATTTCCCAATAAAAGTATCCACCTGATTTTTTTCCAGAACCATGATATTTTTCCCCCCAATCAGATCCAACCTGGTTGTTCCATAACCATGATAAAATTTCCGAAATAAGGTTCCACCTGCTGCCAAGTAACCATGATATATTTCCCCAATCATGTATCCACCTGGTTGTTCCAGTAACCTTTGGGTTTATATTTCCCAATCATGTATCCACCTAAACTTTTCCAGAAACCAGTGATAAAATTTCCCCCAAAATCATGTATCCACCTGGTTTTCCAGAAACCCCAAGTGATATATTTCCCCAATCATGAAACCACCGATTTTTCCCAGTAACCAGTAAAAATTTCCCCCCAATCATGTATCCACCGGGGCGGCTCCAGAAAACCAGTGATATTTTTCCCCAATCATGTATCCACCTGGCTTTTTCCAAAAACCTTTTTGATATATTTCCCCAATCATGTTCCACCTGGCTGCTCCAGTAAGCATGATATATTTTCCCAATAATTTTCCCCAACCTGCTTTCCCAGTAACCATTGATATTTTTCCCCCAAAATCATGTATCCACCTGGGCTCCAGTAACCAGGATTTTTTCCCCCAATCATGAAACCACCTGTTTCCCAAGTAACCAGTGAAATTTTTTTCCCAATCATGTATCCACCTGGCTGCCCAGTAACCAGTGATATTTTTCCCCCCCAATAATGTATCCACCTGACTGTTCCAGTAACCAGTATATATTTCCCCAATCATGTATCCACCGGGACTTTTCAAGTAACCAGTGATATATTTCCCCAATCATGAAATCCACCTGGTTGTTCCAGTAACCATTGATATATTTCTCCAACCCATGTTTTTTCCACCTGACTTTTTCCCAGTAACCATGATAAAAATTCCCCAATCATTTATCCACCGGGTTTTTCCAGTAACCATTTGATATATTTCCCCAATAAATGTATCCACCGGGTTTGTTCCAGAAACCCAAATTGAATTTCCCCAATCATGTATAAACCTGACTGTTCCAGTAACCATGATAAAAATTTCCCCCCAATCTGTATCCACCTGGGGCTCCATTTAACCAGTGATATATTTCCCCAATCATGAAACCACCGGGCCCTTTCTCCATTAACCATGATAAATTTCCCCAATCATGTATCCCCCCGGCTGCTCCATAAGCAGTGATATTTTTCCCCCAAAAAGGGTTCCCACCTGACTGTTCCAGAAACCCATGATATATTTCCCCAACATGTATCCACCTGGCGGCTCCAGTAACCAGGGATTTTAAAATTTCCCCAATCAGTATCCACCGGCTGCTCCAGAACCAGTGATATATTTCCCCAATCATGTATCCACCTGACTTTTCCCAGTAACCAGTGATATTTTTCCCCCAAAACATGAAACCCCCTGGCCTTTTTCCAGTAACCAGGATTTTTTTTCCCCAATCATGTATCCACCTGGTTTTTTCCAGAAACCGGGATATATTTCCCCAATCATTATCCACCGGGACTGTTCCAGTAACCAGTAAATATATTTCCCCAATCATGTATAAAACCTGGCTGTTCCAGTAACCAGTGATATATTTTCCAGGTTTGGCTCCTCCAAACCTCCAGTTTTCTCCTGGTGAGGCAGACTCCAAGTTGTCCGAGATGGGATTTTTGAAACCGCCCCGACCCCCCTATCGTTGTACCTGGCACCGGGGAGTGGGACCCCAAGCCCAACACCACACCCCCATAGAACCTCTGTGAGTCCAAGTAGGTTAATTACAAAACAACTGACAAAAAACTTTTTATTGAGTTTATAAATTACTCTTTTAAAAGTAATTGCCCGTAATGTTAAGTAATGGGAAAAAAATTAAACCCCATTTTCAATTCAAATTAAGTTTTTTGGTTTTTTATAGAAAATATATTAAAATCATATTTTTTTATGGAATTTTAAAAACTAAAAAGCAAAAAAATTTTTTACTTTTTTTCGTTTGGAATTTTCCTCACATGATAAGCCTGTTTCTTTTAATCCTATTCAAAACAATGATAATATAGTTCTTTTTGCTACCGAATATCAACATAATTTTTGCAAAATAAGGGGATAAACAGTACAAAGGGGTTCGGCGTCTTTTTTAGTAGCAATTCTCGGTTTTAGTCTCAAAAAAAACTTTAACGTCCGGTAGTTACGTTTTTTATCCCAATTCTGTTTTATTATTTAAGACCCCTGGATCCCGTTATTCCACGGGATATTGCGTTTTTTACTTACTTTGGGATAAAAAGGGGAATTTTTGTTTGAAGCAATGGCATGGTTCTTAGCCTACCCAAAGAAACACCGTGGGGGGGTGACCAGAGGGGTTCTCATGGGGGAGTTTTATTTTGGGAGGCCCCCTCGTCCTACCGGGTCATTCTCCTCCCCCTCCACCACCCCCTGGGCCGAGTCCCTCCCCAACACAAACAAAAAAACAAACCCCAAATTCAGCCATTTTTAACACAGATTTCTCCCGTCCTTGGAGTTGATTTTAAAATGTTTTAAAATTTTTTAACTTTTTTGTTTTTTTTATTTTCCCCACCCCTTTTAAAAAATTCTCCCCGGGGTTAAAAAAATTCTAATTTTTTCGAAGGGCAAAAAATTAAACAAATTTATCGGATTTTTACCCCTAAACCCAATAAAGTTTATAAATCAATATTGTTTATTGGGGTAGCACCCCGATTTCACCCCCTTCATCCAAACTCGGAAGAACAGTTTTAAAACTTTTCCTAATTAGCTTATAAGGAACACTTGTTGGGCCAAAATTCACCCCTCTAGTTTTGTGGAATGTAAATTAGTGATGGAGGGGTCCTTTCATTTTTATATATATAGAAGAATAGAAAAAATGGGTTGGGGAACCCGTCATAATTGGGTTAGCCCCTCTAGTTTTTTAAAATTTTTTACTAAAACCCCCTTTTAAACAATAAGGACCTACCTCTTTTACGGGAAATACCAACCCTTGGGAACTATTAACCAACCCGGGGGGCTAAAATACCTCCCTCGGGAGAACGGGAAAGGACCTACCTCGGAGGGGATATGACATACCTCGGAGGATAGGATAAGTACCATCCCTCTGGAGGATACGAATAGGTACCTACCTCGGAGGATACGTTACCTTGTTCATGTGAACTAACCCTTTGGGGTGAGAACAGTGGATTGGCGTGGAGTTTTATAGTTCCTTTCAGTTCCTTTCAAAGTTCCTTAATGAGGGGCTAGTTCGGGGGTTTTTGCCTGTATTAATTGTTTCGGGGGGGTGCTTTGGGAAAAGCCATTTTTGGGAGCTCCCCCTGTTACACAAATTGATGTAAATGGCGCAAAACCCTTTAAGGGGGTTTTTAAGAAACCGGGGGGCTGCTTTTTGGGGCGTAATCCAAATAAAAAGTATTGATTAAGGGACCCGGATAACTAAGTAAGTTTGGGGCTGTAGAGTTTTTTTTTTTCCTTATTTTCTTATCCCCTTCCATTTCGATGTTACTTCTTACATAATTATACTTTTCCTAAGAAAATCAAGACAATTTGTGGAAATAAATCTCTAAAAATAAAATCTTACGTTTTAACAAAACATGGATTCCAACGTGTTAATTTAGTATGTATAATATTTTAATTATTATAGTTTTTATTATTAAAACATTTATTTTACACATATTAAAGATAGCCACTAATACTAATCATATTTTTCATTTTCCCCGGGGTTTTAAAATTGAAACCAGTTTTCTACACTAGCAACTAACTTTTCCCGTCTCTGGGCTCGGACTGTGCGGACTGAACCCCAATGAGAATTGTTTCTTACACTAGCTAACTACTTCCTGTCCCCTGGGCTCGGACTGTGCTGGACTGAACCCCAAAATAGAATTGTTTTCTACACTTGCTAACTAACTTCCTGTCTCTGTGCTCGGACTGTGCTGGACTGAACCCTACATGAGAATTGTTTTTTACACTAACTAACTAACTTCCGTTTTCTGTGGCTCGGACGGGGCTGGACTGAACCCTACATGAGATTGTTTTCTACACTAGTAAATAACTTCCGTCTCTGTGGCTTCGGACTGTGCTGGACGACCCCACATTTAGAATTTTTTCTACACTAGCTTAAATAACTTCCGTCCTGTGGGTCGACTGTCTGGGCTGAACCCTACATAAATTGTTTCATTTTTTTCCTTTTACATTGAAAACTCGCACAAAACAAATTTACCCAGCCTTAATCGACACCAACTTTAAGGGGACGCCGCTATCTATCCTATGTGAATCAAATGAATTTGTTGTAAACTTTTTTCACACTTATACAAGAAAGAAGCATAAACTTTTTACCAGATATATTTTAATCATCTTTTATACTTTAATACAATTTCGATAATATATTTGGGCTTTTCAAATTGATTTTTTTAACCCAGTCAAAAAAATTTTTTAATTTTATTTTTTGAAGAAATAATAAATATTTTTCTAAAAAACTTTTCTCAATTCCTGGGGTTGAATTTAGGATTAAGGGTAAAAACAGTAATAAACTATTCAAAAAAATCAACTAATTAGAAACCTGAGAAAAAATTTCCTAAACTTTTGGGAAAGTGTAAGTTTGAGTAACGTGCATTTGTAGTAAACTTTAAAAATATTTGTAAAATATTATAATGTTAACTTAAATTTTTCATCTGGTTCATTTTGGAAACCATTTACTTGTCAAGTTCTTTCAGCTTCTTTTGCTGCATTTTTGGATTTTCTCTAGGTACCTAGCAAAACAGGCATGACATACTAGGTCCAATTCTAGTTTAGGCTAGTAAGGCACACCAACATTCTTTTTTTAAAAAAACTATACATTTTATCCCGTTCTTTCTTTCACAGTAAATTTTGAAAATGTAACTGATTTGCCCTGAAAAGTATGTGAAAGCTTTTGCCCAATAATATCGTCCTAATTTTAAAAACCCGTTCTTATTTCATTTAAATTATATAATATTAAATGGCGCTTAAGCATTCTTCTTCAAAGAAGCAAAAGCCCTGAACAGTGACGTCACGCACGTGACACCAGCCAAGTCAGTTTGACAAATAATTTTTCAAATAAAAACTTCCTCTTCTCGATGTCGAAAGAGATTTTAAAATGTCCTTGAGTCTTTTTCCGGCTCTAGAACCTCCCAGTAAGCCCGGGAGTTTTTTTTGTTTTGGGATTTTTTTTTTCAAAACTAACCTTCTCGAACTTCCATGACAAGGAAAAAAATACAAGGGATGGTGCAACAAAAGTTGGCAGTTGGCAGTTGGGTCCAATACTGACAGAACTCATTTGCGTCTGTAACACCCTGTCCGCGCTACCCGCGTATTTTTTTCGACATGTTTCTATTTTCGCATTAATTAAACTGATTCAGAAAATAAAAAACAGGCAAAATAAAAAAGAAATTCTTCAAAAAGGCGCCCATCGCGGAAAATAAATCCAGAACGTACAATTGGCTTCCCAATTGGGGGCACGAATTACCCTCCCCGAGATACAGCCCCCAAGATACCCCCCCCGAGATACAGCACGAGATACAGCACGAATTTATCCCCCCGGAATACAGAAACGAATACCTCCCCAAATCGCCACGAAATACCTCCCCGGGTAAGCAGTAGGGGGACAACGCCGAAACCGAGATAAGCGTAAGCAAGGGCCGGGGACCAAGATAACAGAAAGCAGCCGTCGAGACCGAGAAACAGCTTACCATAAACCAAAGGAGACAAGGGTGGAGACGAGTCAAAAGAAGATCACAGATAATCATCAACAGAAACTTAAATTAAATAGTGAAAAAATATTTAGGGTCATTTGCATTTTGGGGGTGGAACAAAAAATTTTTTTTTTTAATTTAAATTAAGGGAACAATAATTAAAAAAATAGCAGATTCAAATGATAATAGTGACGCTAGTAGCTATTCTGAAGAGGTAGCTGAAAATAGACCTAGGAATCATTAGTCTAGACAATAGATAGGAAATAAGAGAAAAGGAACGGGACAATGAAGATTCTTTTTGCAGAGGGAGAGAGAAAGGAGATAGGACAAAAAAAAAAGAAAGTAATATTAAAAGGAAAAAAAAAAAAAAAATAAAAGAAAAAAAAGAGAAAAATGGGGAACAAATATGGGGGCAACCTGTAGTAGTTTTAAAATTTCAAATTATAAATGTTACAAAAAAGGGGTACGAGTAATGGGGAAACTAGACGGGAAATAAAAGCAACAATCGGAAATAAAAAAATAGCCAAAACTAAACACAAATAATAATCAACAAACAGAAATAATACAAAAAGACACAAAAATTATCAAATAATATATGCAAATACCCAGGAAATTAATCAAAAATAGATACAAATCAGACTAAACTTGAACAATCAAAAAAAAAAACTAATGCTAAAATAGATTAAGTTAAGGAGGTTTGTGATCAAGAAATTTTGGTAATGTAGAGCAAAAAAAAAGACCAAATAGAGACGGTTCATCAAAAATTGCAGGTACAGTTAAATTTAGGTAGACACAAAATGATAGAACAGGAAAAATAAAACAGATATTGATTGAAAAGCATGAAACTTAAGGAAAGGACAGTTCAAGTTAATGGAACAGATTTTAGCTATAAAAATAAAATAGAAACAATAAACAAGAACAGTAAAGGTTAAAGGAAGTAGAAAAATTTAAAATTGGGAAACTGGACCTTCAGTAGAACACAAGAAAAGGAAATAATGAGTAAAATCATTACTTGATTCCAGCAAACACAAATAAAATTTTAATAAAAGAACAGATAGATGGACGTAATAAGGCAGTTTGAAAAAAAATAAGATAAAAACTAACCGTTTTTTTGGGTTTTTTAAAAACAAACCAATCTAGGGGGAAACAGTAACGTACACATACTACAACCCTTTTTGCTAAGGGACTAAGAGAAACGACATTAGCACTATTCCCAAAAATTTTAAAGAAAGAGAGGAAACATTTCAGCATCAATATATAAATAAAGTAAAAGAGTATTAAAGAGAAAGAATAAATGAAAAAGTCAAAAAAAGATATTTTTATCCGCCTAGAAGATGAGGAATCCTGGACAGATGTATAGAGTGAATGGGAACATACGAAAGGCTAGGGAAATATTTTTGGAAAAATTGGGCTCCCCCAAAATGCAGATGATTCTAAAATTTAAAAATTTTAAAGGAAATAAAAACGACAAGGATGGTAAAATATGAGTGAAATTTCAATAATTTGTGACACAAGCGAAATATTTGCATACCCATAGTAGAAAGGGTAGATTGATAGTTTTTCTAAAGAATCATTTTCCACTCCAGTACCCAAAACGTTCTCATTAGCAAAATAAACAGAACATCAAAGAATTAAGAGAGTATTAATGGCATTTGACGATAGATATCAAAAAAACAAAGAAATCAATGATCAAAAACAGATTAATATTGATAGGCATAGGCAATCAACAAACCCCAAATCAAAGAAATTAATAAAAGGACAAGATAAGCAAAATATCAAAATAATTTCCAATACCCGAACAAAATAGAAAATAACCACATCCTAAAAATAGAATATCGACAGGATAGGAACCAAGGACCTTTCCCAAAGGGAAATAAATTCGAGTGATCCCACAAATTAAATTTAAAAAACAATAAAAGGTACCCCAAATTCACAACCAATCAATACATCAACCTCCAATTTTTATTATGTCCACCCTTCCCAGGACAACAAATTTAGATAGGTACAATCCTAGACAAAGGGAAAAACTAAAAGCAATCACGTGACAGTCCGTACGTGATAAGATACAACTAAAAATCGGACCCACAAAACAATCCCTATTTAGAATATGTTAAACAAAATGGTAATACTACAGGGTAATCAAAAGAAGACTAGTTATTTGAAGCAACCGATAAAAACAAATAAAGGTAAATCATATCACCTGAAATTGAAGGAAAATTTAGGGGCTATTAAAGTAAAAATGTAACTTGACACAGGAATCAGAAGGTGACACAATGTCACAAGAAGTTTTGAAGACATAAAAAATAGTAATTTAAAAACGGCCATTCCCGTATTACCAGTAACCAATACAAGTAATGATAGCCAAGCAGGGACTAAAAACAAAAGGTTAAAAAACAAGCATTAATTGATGTTTGAAATAATAATATAAAAATGAGTAACAATATTTCTTATCAATGAAATTTAAAATGTTCCAATTATATTAGGTCAATGCTAGCAAGGAATTTGAGATGACATAAATTATCAAAAAAAACAGGTGTCAATTAATAAAAAACCTTTTATTTGATGAGTGCCATTTAGTGAAAAAGTTTGTTCAAAATATTCTACAGACAACAAGTAAAGGGAATAATGACGATCAATTTCAACAAAATAATATAAAAAAAAAAAAAATTCAACAATTATCAGATCACTAGTCTACAAATACCTTGTAACAATATAGAAAAATAATTTTAAACTGACAGCCATCAGTACAGAGCAAAAACAAAAATTATTAGAACGTTAATGTGGCAACAGAAAAGAAATCTTTTCAGAAAAACCAGGATTAATAATTTATCACAAATGTAATTGGAAGTAATCAGATCATTTCCCTTTCAATGCAAATCATATCCTGTACACTATAAGTCCAGAGATCAGCTGTAGAGAAACCTTAATCACATGTTGGAAATGGCATAAATTGAGCGGTAGTTCTGACCATAATAAACCCATTAGTGTAGTTAAGAAAAAAGATGGGGGTGGTGAGATTATGTTTAGATGCCCGTTAAAGTAAATAAAATTTTAATTAATGATATGAAATCACCAGCACCAGCGAATGATTAATTCAGAAATTTAAGGCTGTAAATTTTTTTAACTTCACTAGATTTAGTCAGCTCTTTTTGGCAAATTGAACTAGAACCAGACTCTAGAAAATATACACTCTTTTATATACAATGGAAGAACTTTTTTGTTTTAAAGAATGCCTTTCGGACTAACATATCAACAGTAAGTTTATTTGGGGATAGAAAAGGTCTAGGCCCTGAGGTGCTTAGTTTTGTAACTCTGTACGTAGATGACATAGTAATTGCATCAAAAACATTTGAGCAACATGTAAAACAGTTAGAATTGGTACTAAGTAAACTTAAAACAGGAGAATGACATTTCAATTTTCAAAAAACTCTTCTTTCTTTGTGAACAAATAAAACTTTTTTAGTCATATAATATCCCCAGAGGGAATTTCAGCTAGATCAAAATAAAACCAGGTCCAATTAGGGAATTTCTACCGCCAACGAACAAAAAACAACTACAAGCTTTCTGGGTCTTTATAAATTAATTACAGAAAATTTGGCAAACACCATTCAACCTTATGTGATACATTACTAATTTAAACAAAAAAGAAACAGGAATGGAACTGGGGCAGTGCTAGAAATGCAGCAATGGACCACATTAAACAACAATTTTGTAAGAACAGTAACCTTAAAAACGATCCCTGACTCTCGAACAAGCCCATGAACAATATGTTGGGACGCAATCTGGATTGGCCATAGTGCTGAGGCGTTTCAAATTTATAAGAAAGGAGACCGAAATAGCCGAAGCAATATGCTAGCAGAGTACTCCTGGTCTGAAGTTTAAAACTATACAATTACAGAGAAAGAACTATTAGGTATAGTATATGGATGACAACAATTTAGAAATTATATTTATGGAAAACCAACCACTCTATACACGGATCAAAAGGCATAAATTTTTATTAATAAATGTTAAATTACTTCATGGTCGCTTAACTAGATGGACCTACATTACATAGAATATAATTTTAACAATAAAATATATAAGCAAGAAAAGACCAAGTAATAGCAGACACCTTGTCACGCTATCCACCAGAAGGCACAGTAGATGGTACCATCGAAGGGAATTTAGAGTTTAGTACATATAAGAAAACCTATTAGATGAAATAGAAAATAAAATAAAAAGGAATTAACCATATGTCAAAGACAGATAAAAAACTAAACAAGGTTTTACAGAATTAGAACAGTTCAGAACCCAAATTAGAAATTGCAAATAACTATCAAATTTATAAATAATTTACTTTCAAAAAACCTCCATAGATAAAATTTGGACTATTTGTATTCCACGAATTTAATAATAACTGTAATAGAGAATGCCATCAACAGTATCGCTCAGAAGGGGTAAAAAAAGTTATAATATTTTAAGAGTAATCATGGTAATTTTCCCAGATGAACAAACTATAGAAAAAGTATTAAGACAGTGTGACATATGTCAAAAAACCAAATCCTAATGTAAAGTATAAGGCTTAAATGAGAATGTATTTACTGACCAACCGTTTCCAAATTAGTTTTTTGTCCGATATATATGGACCACATACCATCCAGGTATTAAGGTGTACAGTATATATTTGCTGTTCTAGATATTTGCACTAAATATGTTAAATTATATACAATGAGGAAGTCGACTGCCATGCAGTTACAAATAAGATAATAAAATACTAAGTAAAAGATTAGTATTCCCAAACTATTGTTTCTGATCATAGGACACTCAGTCACAAGCATAAAATGGAGGTCAACTCTAACAGATAACAAAATTATTGTAAAATAAGACTTCTGTATATCATCCCCAAAAGCAATAGTGTAGAAAGGTTAACAGAGAGATAGTTAGGTTTTTAAGGTTATTTTGTCATGACAATCTTCGCTTCAGGGCAAATTATGTAGAAAAGAATAGAAATTGTCCTAAATTAATAATTCATGAACAGCACAAGGTTACACACCTCAAGAATTAATGATGGAAATAACCAGTTAGAAACCTCGAGAAACTCTTCAGTTTTCCCACAGTTTAGAAATAAATCACCAAACTAAATTAATCTAGCATAGTAAAAAGATAAAAGATACAGCAGAGAACAACCCGTACCATGATAAAAAGATTCTTAAACCATTGAATACGCAATGGCCATTATTCTGTAAAAAATCATCAATTATCATCAGCTTTGAATAAGGAAGTAAAAAATTCTTTTTTACTATATGAAGGACCATATTCCAGGTAAAATATCAAATAGGTCCAAATGTATACTTAATTCAAGACCCTGAGAACTCAAAGATTAGATTGTCTTTAATGTCACAGAATTAAAACTCTATTATAAGCAAGACAGATATCTAAGACATTTTTCAGCTACATTAATTATAAAGATAGTAACAGGACTTTATTTACATTAATAAATTAGTATAAATGACTATGCATAGAGTTCGAACCTGGAACTGTACACAATAACTAGCAAAAATACATGTTGAAAGAGTCACATCTTTCCTGAGGAGATACGCAGTGGTTAAAATATAGCTGCGTACTTACTTAATACCCCTTACAAACAAGCTACTGTAAACAACTCCTGCAACTGCGTGTTATTTTTGAAATGAAAAAGGAGGTGACACCACCTCAAAATTATAAATTGTAAAGAAACCATAAAAACGACCAAAAACGAAAAGTGACACTAATCTTTATATTTTTGAAAAGGGTAGAACTAATTTTCTTTTGTCAAATGAGAGGGGGGTCTTATGACGTTAACTCGGTCCATACTTGTGTTTCAAGGCGACAATGTCATTCCTACATCGCACTTATTACTGTGGTCATATCTATTGTTAATTCTACAACGCAAAACAACAGTCTGAAAAAACAT
This sequence comes from Timema cristinae, assembly GCA_039000515.1. Taxonomy (NCBI): domain Eukaryota; kingdom Metazoa; phylum Arthropoda; class Insecta; order Phasmatodea; family Timematidae; genus Timema; species Timema cristinae. The sequence goes on along the minus strand of JBCFYV010001539.1, from coordinate 18,650 downwards.
CTTTCTTTGGAAGGTTAAGACGACACACAGAAGACAAAAGTAACTCTAGTAATAAATAATAACATAAATTTTTTTTATTTTCGCTCACGAGATAACAGGACAGACTTAAGTAGTCGGCAGAACTTAAAGGATTAGAGTAGGGATCTGTAAGTCTTCATCGCGAAGCCGTTTCAGAGAAAAAAGGTCTTTCAATAAGGCCAACTAAGAAGAGAGAAAAAATATCGTAAAATATTAATGATAAAATATGAATATGTATGACAAGGGGCGTACTATTATAATTATATAACTTTATCATTTTACCTTGGTAAATGGAGTTCCATTTGTTTTTTTGTAAGGATACGGTGAGTACAGTGACCCACCCCCTTAACATTTAAATTAAAAAAGTCCAACTGCGAAAATAAAATTTCCATTTAGGCAAAACGTAAATAGTAGAGAAAGGGAGTAAAAACATAAGTGAAAATAAACTATTATAAGAAATAAACAGAATTGTGAGACGTTAGGCTCATAGTATATTATGTAAATTATATCTTTTAACCTTGTATATGGAATAAAATTAAATTGTTCGATAGGTGTGGATAGCAGCCCCAATTCCTAATATTCAATAATCCAACTTTGGAAAGTAAATACAATTAATTTATCTTGTCTTACCAGAAGAAACATGTTAGGAGAACATATAATGAGGGGGCATGGACCTTAAAGCATGCAAGGGAGAACACAGATTAGAGAGTTAGGTTAGGGCTTGGATAAGTTGTCAGCAGGAGAGCGTTGAAACCTGAAATATCACGGCGAGGAAGATTTAGGGTCTAAGTATATTCTAAGAGTAGGTCATAATTTTTGTTAATTTGTAAACTATTGCTTAAGTAATAATTCAGATAAAAATTGTGCTAACAAGGCAAATTTGAGTAAAAAAAATAAATAAATAAAAAATTATAATTTCAGTTTAAGAAAAGGTTAGGAGATATAAATAATTAATAGACAATCTTGGAAATCTGAATAAATATATGATTTCATCAATGATGCATTTTTTATAAAATTATGATAAGTGATTTTAATATTTATGTGGGGGTTATTTTAATTCAAATTAAATAAACGAGAGCAATAAAGTTCAAGGAAGGGAGGGGAACGATTTTGATTCAATATTAAAGAAATCACAGGTAGGCTGATAACTGAAGAGGAAGATCTAAGATATCAGAATATTAATTTAGATATGCACTTGAGTGCTTATTCAGTATGTTAAGTGAGTGGAAATAAAAGGCGAGTAGTCTTGTTTAAAAAGATTTTTTTCAGATAGTGGAGTTGAGGTCTTTTCAAAGAGGTATATAGGTTTGAAGAAAGTGGAATTAGGTTTTTGCAGATATGGTCTTTAGCTATGGGCAAGCCATGATCTTAGATTAATTAATCGTCGTTTAGGAGTTTAAGGAGGGGGCCCGAGGGCATCTAGCAGCGTTGAGTGATTAGTTTATTGAGTGAGGATTTGAGGTTTATTGAGTAAGGTTATAAGCCATGAAGAATAATTTTCATTTTTTATAAGTGGTGAGTCAAAGATCACCGAATTTCAGGTAGCAGTATTCCCAAACATAGAGCTACACAACGCAGCAAAAAAGTCAATCTAATAAATGAGGCAGAGACCTAAGATTTCCACTAATATAATTATCGATAAATATCCCATGGTTAATTCTGGATTAAAATTTTAAATATATTGAGAGATAATTGAAGAAGTTTAAAAGGGTATTCTTTGATGACGGGATTAATAATGCTAATGTAAACAAGGATAGAGCTAATTAGGGTGTTAGGAAACCTAATTAGCTATTCTATACAAGATTTTATTTTTTTAATGCCTAAGGCAAAAAGGCAAGGCAAATAGGCAATACTCAACAAGATTGTAATCAAGAGAAAGATGCAGGTAAAGATTTTTTTTCCATAATGTGAAATTAATTATCAAATTAAGAAGGGGGAAAAATAATGTCAATATTTTATAATGGGTGTTATATATGATTTCATACTAATTTTAAACGTACTTTATAATTCCAAGATGATCGTCTATATATTTCAAGTATTTTAAATTTGTTTTTTGAGATAGTATCACTCATGAATAAATAAAGATTATGGTAAGGTGATTCATAATGTTCTGATTACTATCCTTTCTCTGTCCGAAACAAGAAATTATATTATCTTTTTAAGTAATTGGGTTTATTTGAGAGTTATTCTTTTGTGTTTTAAAGCTAATTATTCAGTAATGTATTTTAAGTGATGGCTCATATACGAATTGGCCGTCAGGCTTTTTAAGAGTATGTGTAGAAAAAATGTGTAGCATAAAGAGTGTTTGTTAAGAATGTTAAAAAATAGTAAAAAGTGAGCCGTGAAGGATCGTCATCGTAATACTAATACTTAAAAGTGGATCCGTGGAGGATCATTGAAATGACTAAAAAGTGCAACGAATGTTTAAAACCAATAAATGATTAAAAGAAACTTTGATTGAGTGACAATTATAGTTCAATATTTTTTTATTAACAAGTTTAATGTATTTTAATTTAATCAATCTTAAGACGTTAAAGCAACGAATATGTTTTTTTAAATAAAAAACTTTCATTAGTAATGATGTTAAATTTAATTTTTATATTAATTCAAATGTCATATTACTAAACTTATATTATTTTATTCAATTAATTGTAATTTATACTTAACAATTTTATATCATGATATTTGATTATCTAATTCACTTTTTTTGATTAACATTTTATATTTTAATGTTTGCTTTATATAACTCATATATATATAAATTCATGTAAACTTACAGTCGGAAACACCACTTCCAAATATTATCATTTCAAGAAACAACATTATACAGAGTGTTCCAAATTATAGGAATTTATACAATTTGTAATTTTATACCAGGAGTTTCAAAATATTGTATTTGTGAAATTTTATACAGGTTGTGCGAAAAAATGATCATGTCGTCTTTTATTTTTAGCAAAGCGTATCAAAAAGTATACGACTAGTCTCTACTTCAGATACAACTTGGGGGTATTGTAATGTAACTGATTTGCCCCTGAAAAGTATGTGAAGACATTGGAAATAATATCGTCCTAATTTTATGAAACGATCTTATTTCATTTAAATTATATGTATATGAAAATGGCGCTAAAGCACTTCTCTTCTAAGAAGGCAAAAGCCACTGAACAGTGACGTCACGCACGTGACACCAGCCAGTCAGTTTGACAATATATAATTTTCAAATAATTACTTCCCCTCCTTCTCGATGGTTCGAAGAGAATTTTAAAATGTAACTTGAGTCATTTTCCGGCTCTAAACCTCCCAGTAAGACCGAGATGTTTTTGTCTGTATTTTGTTTTTCTAAAACTAAACCTTCTCGAAGCTCCATGACCAAGGAATATATACAAGGATGGGTGCAACATAAGTTGGCAGTTGGCATTGGGTCCAATACTGACAGAACTCACGTGGCGTCTATTAACAACTGTCTCCCGCCGCTAGCCCGCGTATATTTTTCGACATGATCTGATTTTCGCATTAATTAATAACTGATTCAGAAATAAAAAACAGGTCAAAATGAAAAAGTGTATTAATCATAATTCTCAATAGGCGCCCATCGCGGTAAACGTAAATCCGAACGTTTTACTATGTATTTCATACGAACAAAAGTTTGCAAATATCAAAAACATTCACTTTGGTTTTCCACTATTACGACATTGATAGGCTAAGTTATCAGCAATGTGAATAATTTCCTTATGAACGTTTATATCCCTGTCCTTCGGTGGTTTGTATTGTTCAGGACGCCTTCCAAAATTATGCTATAGAATTCTGCCAGAATTCGCCCATGTGCCTATTAATTTGTTTTTCGGACTCGCTACTTCACTTAGAATATTTTTTAACTTTAAAATTATTCGTTGAGTTTTTTTTACCCTACAAAAATATTGTTTTTTAAATAATTTACTTTAAGCCAGTGTAATCCAGAATTTTTAAATTTCGATTGAATCCGAATCTTGGCCGACTTGAATCGATTCCATATCAAATGTTCAGCCTAAAAAAAAAAATTAAGTTTTAATTCATAATCGAATTTATTCCTAAACAAAATTTCGGGAAGAGCCAAATCGAATTTTATGCCCATAAAATTGTTGAATTGAATCCGAATCTTCCAATATTGGGCCTCAAAATTTTGAGATTCGCACAGACTTAACTTACTTTAACATACATAAATTCACAGAAAATGTTCTATATTTCTAAATTTGCACCCACTAGTCTTGTGTGCACCGTACTCGCTAATAGCGCTCCTGCTGGTGATTTCTTCTACTTCCTTGGCAGGCTCTTTTATAAATTAAACGCTCTTTCATTTCAATCGTTTTTGATTTTTCGAAACAAATCAACATATTTACAACTCTTAAGTTAATTCTGTATTTTTGTGCATTTTATCCCCTCACAATTTGGGGGATGGGTAGGGGTGGTGCCAATGGACCTAGCACCCATGTACTCAACACACTCCTGCTCTGAGAATTATTGGAAACACACAAATCAGGAACATTTTAACCAAACTCACATTGATGATTAATTCAAGACGTCCCATCACACTAAACTTAAGTGAATTTAGAGAACAAATATCTTGTTTAGGCACATATCAGAACAACACGAGACAGAAATAGCTTTGTTAGGCTATTTGATTCATTTACTTTCTTGCGACCCTTGGGAATGACCCCCCTTAACCCGAAAAAATGTTTTTGTAAATGTCGCCTGTTAGTATCTGACTAGAGCCATCCAAACCCATTATTTATATAGATCGGCTAAAACTTGGTATATAGGGTTTATCATAAGGTGTCCCCCCCCCCCCCCCACCGTGTGTTTTTTGGAATTAGTTATCCACCATTTTTCGATTTTGTTGTTTCAAGTTTATATCTAAGCATTGTTTAACATTACAAACAAAATGACATTTCTCAGTTTCTCATGAAAATTGACCTAGAGGTATCTCCGCCAACTACTTGAGACACGAATAACCTGATCCATTGTATAGTTGTTGCACTATTAAAATCTTGGTGTTTGAAGTTTTTTTGATAAAAACCACAGTTTTTTAAAGCAAATGTATTTATTAAATTGGGGCCTCTAAAATGAGTTGATTGTTAATTGTTTATGCTTCTTTGGTGAAACAGAGATTTTACATTTTCCCCAATTTTACTGTAAAATGTATATAATTTTATTTATTCTCTTTAATGAGAATGTGATGCATTTCCCCATTATGTTACAAAACAAATTCCGAGCGTTTTGCGACAATGTATACTATTTCATTTCACAATCTTACAAGTGTAGGAAATTGTGTTCATTTTTTTGATAAAGGCGAGAGAAAGGTGTGTGATGGACTAGCTTGAACCCGTGACATTGTCTATATAAGAGCCAATATATGATGAGCCCAAACGTCAATGGTCCCAATATGGAGAACAGATGGAGTCCTGAAGTGTGTACAGTTTGTGTTTGAGTCTAGGGTTTAGCTACGTCATCATGAACATTCCACAGTAGATAATGAGCTTTGGCCCTTAAGTTGAAATAACCAGATCCACTTAATCCAAGATAGTGTAAGCTACAAGGTCAACACAACATGTGTTTATCTAGTTCCCAGAGACTATTATCATGATAAAGAATGGTAATATTATATTTATCCAACATAACATTATCTAATCGGTGAGATGTAATATAATATAATTAGTAGCTATTTAAACCAAGATTATGGCCTTCAAGGGGCTGAGATGTAATAAAATATATAGTAGTTTCCTTGGATAATCGGTTAGTTTCCATAAAGATTAATAGAACATAAAAAGTATTTATATTGACATCCTCGTGTATTCAAAAACAATTTAGTTGGTATTTCGAAGTTTTTCTATATAAATGTATGGAATTCTCCATAAACTACTCGCGCTTCGTTTATTCGTGATCCAACTTCACTATCATGATTTAACAATACTAAATTTTAAAGCTGTATTTTCAGCTAAGAATCAACGCCTGCTCGACATTCCTGTGGCTATTAAAAGACTGAAACATATTTTTTATACGCTCTTATAACTGTGTGTGTGGCCATAGTAAGTATTACCTGACTGCTCTTGCTCTCCCTACCAGTGTCCGGTGTGTGTCCGTGGCCTAAGAGTAGCCCGCCTCTAGTAGCGTAGTTTGCTAACTAGTGCAGTTGGGTGGGGTTTAAAATGCCGCATACATCTATCTCTCTCACGCCATTCCCTCTTCGTCATGGTATGAAAGAAGAGTTCTTTTTCCTCCATACATGCGCAGTGACCTATCGCATCCAATTCTCCTTTGTACTGGTCCTTATTCATTTAAGTATATCGTAATTAAAAGAAAAGGGCGAGTTCCTCATCTCTTTGAAATAAGAAAAATCTATATGTACTACTATATATAAAGAGGAAAAGATTTGAATTATTGTTTGTAATGTATAAACGCAAAAACTACTGGCCGATTTTAAAAATTATTTCACCAATGATAAGCTACATTATCAGCGAGTAACTAGGCTATATTTTATTTTGAAAATTAATTTATTCCTCATAAAAATGTCGATAGTATATTATATATCGTTGAAAAAAAAAAGTGTTGAAGGTAAAGGGGGTTGGTGAAGGGGGCGGGGGGTGAGGAAAAGAGAGCGAGGAAAGAGAATGAGATAAAATAGAGGAGAGATAAAAATGGGGAGGGCTATAACAGTGATGGTGACTGTATTTAAAAAAAAAGTAAAAAAGTTTTGTTTTTATATTGACATGATGGATATTTTAAGCTTTGTTTTACAAGTTCTTTAACCGATATTTTTTACGGGAAGGGGCTAGTAATAAATATAATAAAATGTAGAATTTTAATTCAACTTTAGTGTAATATTTACCGAGAGAAAATAATACTTTATAATGGAATAACAAATATTAATTGATATTTTACTTCTAAGATTTTCCGCTAGGAAGAAATAAATACAGTTTTAACCAACAAAAATAACAATCAAAATGCACAAAATAATAATACCACGACTGTAATGTAACTGACCTCGCCCCTAAAGAAAGAATATGTTGAGAGCATTGACAATAATAACATCCTAATTTTAAAAACAATTTAATTTTATTTAAATTAATAGTATCGTAACGTGGCGCGCTAAAGCACTTCTTCTTCTAAGAAAGCACGATCCATTGGCAGTGACGTCAGATCTCGTGACGTTAGTGAGTCAATATGACAATTTTAAGGGTTTTACAAATAATAACTTCCTGTTCATGGAAAGTTCGAATAGAGATTTTAAAATAATTTGAGCAGTTTCCGGCTCTCGGGACCCTTCTACTTGCCACCGAGATGTTTTTTCTTTGTATTTAATTTTTTATAACATCTCTAGAATGTTTCATTTCCGAAAGTGAGTTACATACTCGGCCGTGGTGAAATCACAGACCAAAGAGCACTAGCTCACTACAAAGCTGTGCTCATCAGACTGACTAGCACTGACAGCTTCATCTTCAATACATATGTCGAGAATTCATTATCAGTCGTGTCTCCCGAAATACAAACATGATCAGTTTAGCGATCAAAACAATAGTGACATTAAAATAAAATCACACAACCTAGATATTGTGTATTATTTTCAATAGTTCAACAATTGGCGCTCAATCACAAGGGCTATAAAATACCAATATATCATCAAGGTACCGAACCGCTTTAATTATGCTCGATCACGGGGCAATTTATCAGCTAATTAAACAGAAACACATCAATTAGCGCCCCATCGTGGTGAAGAATAAAACCTAATAATACTAAAACGTGTGCAAATTAGCAATTTTCTAATTTAACAAAATAATTAATTATTCCGATACTCTATACCTACATACACTTTTACTTTAGCTTACAGTCTTTATACACCTCTAGTACTTAGTAAATGGCACACCTTTAGCCCTTATTAAGTCTTGAATTCGAACGTGGGCATGCCCTACTATTGCTGTCTTGTACTTTGTACCAATTTCATCAACATATGCACACAGTTCTGGTCTGTTGCCCGGGCCATTCACACAGAATACAAACAAACTGCAAGTACTAAAGATGTAAACACTTTGTGCTTGTGGTATGGTGCACACCTCCTTGCATAAAATACCATCACCTGTTGGGAACCATTCACTCACATAAGTACAAACACGTTTCTAACCACCCCCTGTATTGTCCAGCATTCAAGTTTCCCTAATTACAGTAATTTTACAGTCCCCATAAATTTAAATCCCACTCCAAAGCATAACTTTAGTGGTGTGCTTTACATTTGCACCACACATTTCCTTCCTGAAGCCCTCCTGGGCCCTCTTTAAAAACTGAAGGTTTACTTCAAACACAAGATAATCCTCGTCCATTGAACAATACCTGAAACAAGTATTTTCGTTTATTGCTTGACAATAAGCAAATAATGAAACGCAAATGAAAATTATACTATCAAAACTTGTGTTGTAAAATGAAATTTTTACTTCAGACTACCCATAAAGGCACAAAACAAAGCAGTCAATAAAACAAAGGCGAGTTGAAGGAACAGGGGGAGGGGGGGGGGGACGTACTTACAATACACACTAGCGATAAATGTAAAGCAAAGTACGATTGCAACCTGACACAAATACCAAATAAAATTTTGGGCCAAACGTTACCGAAAATGGAGCAGAAATAAGTATATAGAGTAATAATTTCTGAGTCCATTGAAATTACACTTGAGGTAAAACTGAACTTGCTAACCTCGTCACAGGCTGGTACCATCTATCCCTCACAAGACACCCATAAATCTACCGCTGTTTTATTATACCTGTCCACGAGCGAGCCGCTAGCTTCACCAGATTGTCTGATACATCGTCTGATAAAACACAAGATACTCGTTTTGATTTGCCAATTTTTAGAAGCAAAAGACAGCTCCATCAACAGCTCAAATAAATAAAATAACTGATCAACATCGCCTGCACAATTATATCCTTGCACAAATGGACGCACTATATGAATGAAATACGTTGAAAGTTTCGAAGAGAAACATTTAAATAAATAAACTCCAAACCATCCATTTCCTTAAAATTGGCAGGTTCATCATGCCACATCATCAAAGGTTTGAACAAAGTGGCCTCGATACACCACTGTGCCTGTACGTAAATTTCATGATGAAAAATGGCAAGACTAAGAACTCTGGTGGAAGACCAGTGCTACGAACACGCCAAAATGGAACTGATCGAAATGGGACATGGTTTAGAGGCAACTCACCTTCACTTTAACTTGTCTGATTGTGCTGTCATTTCATACTCAAACGAGTCCAACACATGACTGACTGAACTGCAAGTGCTAAAAAAACCACGCCAAGAGACACTTGCGGTGAAATCTCTAGCCGCCAAACTGGGGTTAACAATAGGCCTAGAGTGGGCAGACAGGACCCTTGTTGCCGTCCAAGAGCGAGTAAAGGTTAAGGAAGGTAAGGAAAAAACAGGAAACAGACTTAAGCGCTCAACAATATAAAAATTTACCCAACATGGCCCTTCAATTGAGTGTCCTAGTAACGGCCAAAAGAAACTTGAGCATGACACTATCATAATCAATGCTACCCCCCCGTGTTTCTTCCATCTATATTTTTTCTAGCATTGGGAAGTTGCACAAACATTCACGCTAGTCTTCTGGACCCCATCATTAAGAAAAAATTCCATGGAAACTTCGATTCGTTGATGTTAAACGAAATTTTAAAATAAATTTTCATAGTTTTAGGAAATCTTTATTACATAAATGACTATTTATATTTTGACGAAAAATAAATATAATTTATGAAATTAAGATTTTCCAAAACTATGAAAATTTATTTTAAAAGCGTGAGGCCTTACTGGCTGAAAATGTAGTCAATGGTTTGAATCAAGCAGGAATTTCCAGCCTGTAAGCTTAAAGCTGTTAGGATTTTCCATCTACACTTTCTTAAAATAAATGTATCAATTTGGATGTGTTTACGTCAATTAACCAAAGCATCCTGATCACTACCATTACAATACAGTAATCGAGTAATTATTCTTTGAAATAATCCTAATATTATACACTAGGTCACTCAAATCACAGTTAACAGAATATCGATAGATTTTAAACAAATAAAGACTTTGCACGTTTGCTATTCAACTCAACTAACTAACGCCAGCAAATACCCTGGTAAATAGTAAGTTATAATCAAGAAACTGTTCGATCTTTTCTATAATTGATGCCCGTAAATTCTCGTGTAAAGCGTACACGAGAATTTCACAAACGCCCTGCCGTGTATTTCTTCTAACACTCTTAGGCGGGTTTATTTAAAACAAAACTATTTTTCATCTTACAAAAAGATTTTGGTTTGCTTTTTGGTCGAAACAATCATTTTATTTATTCGTTTTCTTATTCTTAAGTAAGATTGTATTTATTGTAATTTCATTCCTCACTTGTCGGGTTTCCGGGCCCCCTAGACAAGTATTTGTGTACTCGGCCTCTTAGAGTTGGTGCCAATTATCCACAATGGCCTTGCTTAATGGACCACACACAGGGGAGGAAATGTATTCATATAAGATCTAAGGTGACATCTAGCAAATTCAAAATGTAAAGTGAATTTTCTCCCAGGAGTGATCTCAGATCTCACATATTTGTTTATTTGTTGTTTCAGAGAGTCCCGTAAGAAACATCATGCCTAACATACTTCATGCTAATCGGCAACTCTCCCATGAAAGCTGAACAACATCCCAAGCTACGCATCAATGTGACATGTGTAAGAAACATAACTACCAGTGGCATAACCTAAACTTCTATATACATATACACACACATGGTCCATAATAATTGGCCAAACTCACAGGAGGTTACGGGTGCAGAAGGAAGAGATTGATACAAGAACCCGACGCAAAACCTTTCCTTCTCCCCCAAAGTGTGAGTAGTTTTCAGGGCATGTAGGCAACAAGCGGCTTTTATTTTTGCAAGTACGTGGTCGTGGTATTTACGATCCAGTGACATGCGGTACGAAAACGAGGAATGAATTATAACAACCTCAGAAATGAAACTAGGAAAATATGTGTAAGTGGTAATTGTTTTATTAATAGGCAGAAGACATCTTTTAGAAAAATGATCGAATGGCATCCAGCAAAGTCAAAGCACAAATTGCAAAACGGCGAACTACCATGTTCGCCTGGACCCGATATATAATGATCCTGGTGTGGGCGCACACAAAATGACATGCGCAACCAACATGTGTGTGCCATAATCTTCTTTAACAGACAAGTGTTTCGCAGATTTCAAAAGGATTACAAAAGTTTCCATAAAAAAACCTGCGAAATCAGATCTGTGATTGTCGGCAATGGCTCCCCACTTGCCAAACCCCACCACTATTTCCTACCCGCTGTAGGCACAAACTGACTCGCCAGCAACTTTTACCCAAACCCCACCACTCTTTCCTAACCAGATTAGGCACCAACTGAAAAAACCCCCATCCCCATTTTCGCCAGCAACTCTTTTTTGGGCCAAAACCACGCGACTCTTTCCTAACCAGCTGTAGGCACAACTACACGCCTCAAATCTGACAAACCCAACTACCTCTTTCCTACCAGATGTAGGCACAAACAGACCGCCAGCAACCTCTTCCAAACCACGCGACTCTTTCCTAACCAATGTAGCACAAACTGACTCGCCAGCAACTTTTACCCAAACTCACCCCAACCAACTTTCCAACCAGATGTAGCACATAACTGACACGCCAGCAACTCTTGCCGCAAACCAAGTGACCTCCTAACTAGATTAACCACAAACAGACTCGCCAGAAATCTAGCCCAACCACGCAACTCTTTCCTGAACCAGCTGGTAGGCACAAACTGCCCGCCAGCAAATCTTGCCAAACACAACAACCTCTTCCTAACCAGATTAGCACAAACTGAATAGCCAGCAATTCCTTGCTCAAACCCCACCACTCTTTCCTAACCCACTGTAGGCACAACCCTGACACGCCAGCAACTCCTTGCTCAAACCCTACCACTCTTCCTCACAGCTGTAGGCACAAACCGACACTCAAAACTCTTGCGAAACCCCACTACTCTTTCCTACCACTGTAAGCACAACTGACTCCCACAACTCTGCCCAAAACCACGTGACTCTTCCTAATCAGCTGTAGGCACAAACTGACACGCCAGCAAATCTTGCCCAAACCCCAACACCTCTTTTTCTAACTAGATTGTAGCACAAACTGACTAGCCCAACTTTTACCCCAAAACCCAGCCACTCTTTCCTAACAAGCGAGACATAAACTGACTGTTTAAGCAACTCTTTCCCAACCCTGCTACTCTTATCCTAACCATATGTAAACCAAACTGACACTACACAACTCTTTACTAAACCAGTAACAGGCACAAACTGACTCTCTACCACTATTTTCCTAACCACTGTAAGCACAAACTGACTCCCAGCAACATCTTGTCCAAACCTCACACCTTTTTCTAACCAGCTTATTACAAAACTGACTCGCTAGCAACTCTTGCCAAACCCGCGACTCTTTCTAACCAGAGGTAGGCACAAAATTACTAGCCAGCACTCTTGTTCAACACCCCGCCATTCATTCAAACCAGCTGTAAGGCAAACAAATTGACTAGCAACAACACTTGCTCAAACTTTACCACTCTTATCCTAACTAGCTGTAGCACAAACTGACACGTCAGTTTACTATTACCCAACACCGCCAATTCGTTTCTCCTAACAAGCTGGAGACATAATTTGACTGTTCAGCAACTCTTCTTGGCCCAAACCTAACCACTATTTCCTAATCACTGTAGGTACAAACAACTCATCACTCTTTATAACCCAGATGTAGGCAACAAACTGACTTCACGACAATTGCTGCCACAACCCCCCTACTCCTACCTTTAAATCAAGCTTAGGCACAAACTGACTCTCCACAACTCTTTCCTAATAGAAGTGAAGTTTGCAAGAACTTAAGAAGAAACAAGCTCACTTTATTAAATATAGCATTGTCATTCTATTGTATGACTTTTGATCCTTTTAATAAAAAGATATGATTTGAGGACCATGAATAATATGGCAAGCAGAACTGTTTCCTCCTGTTTGTGAGCTATTCAGTTTCAGGATATGTACATTTAAGTAAAATAAAGACTGTAATGATCCATACTTTTTAGTATGTTCTTAGTGGACTGTTTTTATTTAGTATGTATCTGCACAATGATACCAAGGAATCAAGTTTATTTTACAACTTTGATAGGTAGACATATTTAAAATTATTTTTCCATCATTTTCCGAACTGATTGGCAAGACGTCGACTTCTTATTCTTCTTCCCATGAGAGGTGAGGCAGGTCGGTTGTAGGGGAGGAGGAGGCCAAAATAAATGCATTTAAATTAATATTTTCAAATGTAGAGTAACGTAAAGTAAGTCGATAATTTGAATGAGAAATTGGTCAGGGAACTTGGGAAAATAGTCAGGGAAAAGCCAAGGAAAAAGCCAGGGAGATATTTTTTTTTACAAATACTCTAGGACCCTGTTTATATCAATATTGTCCGTTTGCGCCCCGTGAGCCTATTCTGGGCTTTTGTATATATAGTATTGAGCGCTGCGTGGAGGGAGAGTTTAAAACAATTTCGGAAAAACCACCCTCAGATACACCCGATCGAGATTCGAACCTCAATCCTTCCCCTATCTTCACACGATTCACATTCTTCTTCCACATTCCCTATTCAATCCTACCTTCCAATTCCTCCCCCATAAATGGAACAGTATCCATTCAGAATGTGCGTATTCTCTGGTATCTAGTCCTGCGCCACATACACAAATGCTATGGCCATAGCTGTTTATTATAATTCAAAATGCTGTCTTGTGAACTGGTAATCACTAATGTTTTAATTGGTTAATAAATAACATGTAATGAATTATCTAATGTTAAAAATTAATATTGGTTCAATACCTAGAATACTGTGTTTTTTAAGTAATAAATAAAGAGCTACTCCAATAAAGTAGTAGTGGCTCCGGTATAGAAAGCCGAGCTTAATGATGGTAGGAGTCATTGTTGTGCTGACCACATGAACACCTCTATCCGTAAGAGTTGGCACTAATTAGCCAAACAGTATTGGTATCCACCGGTAGGTATAGCCTGAATGCGGGCTTGGCACTTATGGAGTTACTTTTAATTTACATATTGAATGGGTGGTTAATCATCGTTATGGACAAATAAAAGAATAAAGAATTGTGAAGGGGGAAAGAGTCTCAAAATTTCCCAAGATAGCATACAAGTTTAAGGGAAATAATAAATGTTCGAGAACCCACTGTCTATAAAGACACATCTTCAAATATATCCCTTGAAATAATCCCTTGACGTTCTTGGACAACGGTGGTTGAGGGTCCTCGACCCCAAATCTCCCCAGGAACTTTTTAGATACAGCATACCTAATATTTTACTCCCAGAAGTCGCCACTGCCATCATTGGTAGTACAAATCAACTGCAGAGTAGAGCATTAGACCATAGACCATGTGACCACTGAGGTGGGCTATAGCATAATGAAACTAGACATACACAAATGACTATGCTTAATATATTGAAATAGCATTCCTCTTGTTAATGGGATAGTTTTATACAAATTAAAAATGCTCTATTTAAAAAAGTTTGTCCAATAAAGAACTACAAATTGATAAAAAAACGTAACCTTTTAAGCTGACATACAAAATTTATAATCAAAATATAGGAAAATATTTGTTAAAATCAGCTGAGTCCCTAATATATGTATGATCACTTTGAACTGATAATTCCCTATAAAATAGTGTATTATATACGAACACCAATTTCAATGTCAAAAGTACTCAAAACACTTTTTTTATTGTTTAGTTTTTTTATATTTGCTATAATTTAATGTCTTAACGTGTTTTCAGATCGACTGGTCCGATGTTAAAACGACCAATGCTTCGCGCCTGATATTGAGGCTGGCTTATTGAGTAAATTATAACAAGACGATCCAGATCTCAGGTTTGTGGCCTGGTATCCAAACAATGACTGAGAATAGTGCCCCAAAATTTCGAAAGATCATGACTCCTTTATGCTATATCTAAAAGAGATATATCTTATTATTTGATCGATTTAAACAAATATAGGTCAGTAAAATAGCACAAACACTAGCTAGAATATAAATAGAAACCGTCAATTGGGGTGAATAGCAACACTTTACACAAGCTAATAGCATTTTTACACCAGTACAAAACGTAAAGCAGGTTGGACTAGCTTTCCTAAAACAAAAGGTCTTGCTCTCCCCCATTATTTAAAAAAAAAGGTTTTTTAAATTGTTTTCATTGTGTGTTACTTTAAAAACTTGCTTTTAAGTGTGGAACAATGACAAAAGAATGATTTTTAAATTCCTCTGGCTGAGGTTAAAATAGAGTCCAAACGTTCATTATCATATAGTATATAAGAAAATGAAAATTCAATAACACCAATCAATAAATTTTAAGTCACTTTAGAAGGCCCAATTTTAATAAAACTAATCATGACTTTAAAGCAAGCGGAGAACTAGAAATAGGCGTAAATAACTTTGAACTACATCTTTATTGGCTGAGGTATAACATCCCAGAATTACAAGAAACCTCATTGTCTGAGGGGTTTCATGTAGACAATGCCTATACATCCAGAACCTAAATTGGAGAGTTTTTTTACATACCAACCTAAAATATCAGTTTTATTATTCACCCAGGCACCACACATGGATGTATCTGTTATTATTCAACCGCCACCACACTAAGTGTTATCAGTTTAAAATTCAACCAGCCACCACAACATGGTGGTATTTTGTTATTATTCAATATCACACCCGCCACCACACATAGTGTAATACGGGGGGTATCCATTTATTGAGCACCATTCACACACAATGGGTGTATCTGTTATTATTCAACCAGCCACCACACATGATGTATCATTTTATTATTCAAACCATTCAACCACACAGGTGTATCAGTTATTGTCAACAGATACCAAAACATGATGTATCAGTTATTATACCCAACCAGCAACCAAACAATGGTGTATCAGTTTATTGTGCAAACCATATCACCACTAAATGGTGTATCTGTTATTATTCAACCAGCCACCACACATAGTGTATCATTTATTGTTCAACCAGATACCTACCACACACATGATTGTAATCTTGTTATTATTCAACAGCCACCACACATAGTTATCCATTTATTGTTCAACCAATACCACTCATGATGTATCAGTTATATTCAAAAACCAGACAACCAAACATGGTGTATCAGTTATTTTCAACCTTTCACCACACAGGGGTTATCAAGTTATTTTTCAACCAGCCACCAAAACATGGTGTATCAGTTATTATCAACCAACCACAAAGGGTGTATCTGTTATATTAAAACCAGCCACCACACATGATGTATCATTATTATTCAACCTTTTACCACACGGGTGTTTTAGTTATTATTCAACCATTCACCACACTTTATTATCTTTTAAATTATTCAACCACCCACCACACTTGGTGTACCCATTTTATTACCCCAACCACCACCACACATGTGAAATTCTTTATTTTTTAACCAGCCACCACACATGGGTGTACAGTTTATTTTTAAAACCAATCCCCAACCACAATATTATCTTTTAAATTTTAAACCCCAACCCCCACACATGAGTATCATTATTTTTCAACAAAACACCACACATGGTGTATAGTTATTTTTCAACCATTCCACACATATGTTATCAGTTATTATTAAACCCAACCACCACACAGGGTGTATCAGTTATTTTTTAACCCAGATACCACACAGGGATGTATCAGTTTTTTCAACCAGCACCACACATAGTTTTTCAGTTATTGTTAAAACCATTAAACACACATGTGGTATAAGTTATTATTAAACCCTTTTTAAACCACACATGGTGTATAAAATTATTTTTTCAACCAGCACAACACAGGGTGAAATAAAGTTTTTAAATAAACTATTCCCCACAAAATTGGGTTTTAGTTTTTTCAACCACACCACACATGTGTATCAGTTATTTTTCCAACCAGACACCAACATGGTGTATCATTTAAATTGTTCAACATTCACCACACAGGTGTATCGTTTTTTATTCAACTACCCAAACCACACATGATGTACCCATTTTATTATTAACCACCAAAACAAAGGGTTTTTATCAGTTTTATTCAACCACCCCAAAAAATGGTGAAAGTTTTTTTTCAAACCACCCCAAAATGTGTACTTTTATAATTCAACCAGCCACCACACATAAAAAATTGTTATTATTCAACCAGCCACCACACAGGGTTTTGTCAGTTATTATTCAACCACCCACCACACAGGGTGTATCAGTTATTTTCCAACCAGCCAAAACACATGGTGTATCATTTTTAAATTAAAACCAGCCACCACACAGGGTGTAATCAGTTTTGTTCAACCATTCACCACACATGTGTAACAGTTATTTTTCAACCACCACCACACAGGGTGTACGTTATTATTCAAAAAGAACCACACTTTGGTGTATCGTTATTTTTCAACCACAACCCCACATGGTACATTTTAAATTTTTTCAACCCCCAAACCACACATAAGAAACATTTTATTATTCAACCTTTCACCACACATGGTGTATAATTATTTTTCAACCAATCCCTCCCAATGATGTACAGTTATTATTACACCAGCCCCCAAACACATGTGTATCATTTATTATTAAACCCCCCCCCCAAAACCACATGGTTTTTCCATTTTATTAAAACCAGAAAACCACAGGGGGTGTATCAGTTATTTTAAACCCAAACCACAGGGGGTGTATCAGTTTTTTATTAAACCCAAACACCACCATTTTGTATCAGTTATTATTCAACCAGACACCACACATGGGGTATCTTTTATTTTTCCCAACCAGCACCACAAAGGGTTTGTATCTGTTATTATTCAACCAGACACCACACATGGTGAAAATTTATTTTTCCCAAAATTCCCCACCACAATTGGTGAAATCTTTTATTTTTCACTTTCCCCACCACATAGGGTGTATCATTTTATTATTAACCAGACACCACACAGGGGTTTTAAATCATTTTTTTAAAAAACCATTAAACCACACATGTGTATAAAGTTATTATTTAACCAGCCCCCAACACATGGTTATCATTATTATTCAACAGACACCACACATCGAAATCAGTTATTGTTAACCCTTTTCACCACAAAAAATTGAAATCTTTTTATTATTAAACCCAAACCACCACACATGGTTATCAGTTATTTTTAAACCCAATTCACCACATGGTTTCGGTTATTAAAAAACCCCAACCCCCAAAACACAATGTGTACCCTTTAAATTCCCCCCCCCAAACCCCATTTTGTTTTTTTTATTCAACAGCCCACACGGGTGAAATCGTTATTATTCAAATCCACCACACATTGTTTTTTGTTTTTTTCAACCAGAACCACACTTTGGTGAAACGTTATTTTAACCCCACCCACATGATGTATCATTATTATTAACCCCCAAAAACCCAAAAACATTTTAATTTTTTTTTAACCCAAAACCCCCAAAAATTGTTTATATTTATTTTCAAAACACCACACTTTGTGTTATTTATTTTCCCAACCCATTCCCAAAACCCCATGGTGTTAGTTATT
>JBCFYV010001538.1:0-44950 GCA_039000515.1 Timema cristinae | reverse complement strand
TATTATATGTGTTTGAAAATTCGAATCTTTTTGGCTGACACCTGTGATCGAGCCAAAAGTTTGGGTTTGCGGTTCTGTTGTTTACAATATTGGTGAATACTAATTCTATTGAATAAAACCAGAAATGACTGTATTAGTTGATCTCTATGATTAACACACTGAACCCGCTCAAAATTGGATTTTCTTATTTCAAAGGATAGCTTTTAGCTTATATCTTCTAGGTGCAGAATATTAGGCAGTAATTCCATTGCAACATCCGAAGCTTTACTCACACAATTACCCAATTCTACTGAAGGATGTTTTAATCGGCCTCCAATATCTCGTGCTTCAATAATTGAGTGTATCTCTACCTTACCATCAACAACTACCTGCTCAGGCTGAGAAGTAAGGTTCAGCCTGCAAACCTCACAGTCTTTGCAGGTAGTTTTTTTGCCATGAATCCACTGACATATGCAATATACTGTCTCTGAACAAATGTTGGCACATCTGCTATATCAATTGGGGTGTCAACTATGTTTTTCGGGTTAACTATAGATTCTCCTGAAATAGTGGAAATATTAGTGCAATGAACAGTATTTTTCAAACCTTTACCTGTTTGTGATTTACCTGGAGATGCCCCTAGAAAATTATCTAAATTAGGAACAAAATCCATTCACGATACATGTTTTCAGGGCTGTTCTAAATTGACCTGCTGATAATTATTTAGGAGACCAAATACAAAGTTCAAGATTTGATAATGCACAAGAGTCATTCCCCGTCAGTTCAACCAGACCATGACACACATGTTTTCAGATTTTGATTGAGTAGGCCATACCAAGTTTAATCAAAATCTGAGAACATGGGTGCAAGGACACCCTGGAACCTGACATACACAATTGTTCACCATCTTCTGAAAATACAAGTGAAAGATCTTAAATGTATATGTAATGATGATATTTTTGAATGAATGTGTACATGTAAGACATGGCTTAGTCATTTGTAAGAAAGACTAGTCTTACTCTAAATTAAAATAATTTTTTGTACATTATTAAAACCAATATCAATATAAACAATCTATGGGCCTATAACTTGGTTCTAGCATTCTCGTAAGTTAATGTCTACATAATTATATTTTAACACAGAAAGTAGATTTTTTTTGTTTATTGAACCCAACTCAGATTTCAATAGGCATTAAGTTATGAAAGCCTAGATATTAAAAGGATTTTTTTTTAGATTAGGCAAAGTAGGCCTAGGCCACAGAGAAGGAAAGAACAGATCCACAGGTTAAAAATGTTGCACTCCTTTTCGAGGCTTTACTCCAACGTTGGGATCGCTAGGTGCGACCCCCAGTGACTACAGCGCAATCAAGTGAGCATTTTGTAAACGACTCACTTTAAACTCAAATGTACTAAAAGGTAGATACAAAATATGAGCTCCTGTCGGCTGGCGGTCACCGAGAAAGCTTCAGGTAGCGCCCTCCTCCGTCTCTAACCCCCCACACCCTCGTCATAAGTACCCTAATCCTGCCACACAAATAAGTTTACTCTAACTGCACATTACAAAGAAAATTTGAAACCCAATGAACCTTTTTTTTTAACTAAGGGACTGGCTGTCAACTGCAATTATTTATTAAGGAGCGTTGAGAAGAATTGCAGACTTTTAGAAATACCAGTTTATTTAACAAGTGGTTAGATATTTTCTAATATTGTTTTCAACAAAATGAGGCTGAAAGTTCTGACTAATTAAATAGTTTAAATTTTAATTATAAAGTGATTTTTAAATGTGTGATATCTTCTATAGAACCCCACAAATTGTGACCCTATCAAAACATGACTATTTGATAGAGGAAGGCTAGATACCATACCGTGTGGCCACCAATGCAGGTCTATAATATTTATTTGATGCTATGTATTTAAAATCATTAATGTATACTTGAAATAATTTAAAAACTTGTAATTTCCCGCTGTAAATTAAAATTCCCACACTTAAGTAACACTGAAGTTAAATTATTGTATTTTGTGTGAGTACTTATCTTAAAAGTTAGCAAGCTTTCTTTTATGAATTACTAACAATCCTGCACGGCATTGTCCGTGGCCCTTTGTAGCATAAGAATTATACAGACATGCCCCCCCCCCATGGTACCCTTATCTCTGAAACGTAATTCTAAAACAGAAAATATTTTCTTCAAAAATTTGTTTAAAATATCACAATTAAAAAGATAATTGAAAATCTAAAAATCCTGCTTCAAGGTGCAATCGGACCACCTTCCGCCCACCTATGTTAAAAAGGTCAGATCTCTGCGTGCTGTAGATTTGGCTATCATCGCACACAAACAAACACTTCCTTTAATTATCATAAACTATGATATAACATTGTGGCTTATAAAATACGGCTGTAGGCTATTCTAGCCCATTAAATTATTGATGTCACCTTTCAGGGTAAACCGATTGTTGGCTACATAGATATTATTTTTATACGTGAGATACAAAATAAATAGGTATCTCAAAATGATTTACTATTTAATATATTTTGTTATTAAGTGAATGGTTTTTAAATAGGAGCTAACGAGTATGAAACCATACACATACAATTTTAACGTTTTTTATCATCACAAATTAAGATTATATACTTATTGGTTTTACCGTTCGATCTTTTAAATTTGCTGGCTATCTTGCATGCAAGATAGAACGGAAATTTCACTGTAAGCTCTGCATGAAAACATTAACAAAGTGTGATGCCAGCATGGAGTCATGGCATTATTATTAAATTATTCATGGGGCATATCTCAATAAAGGGCATGATGACTTAAGGAATCTCAAATCCCCTACAGATATGTTCACACACATTTCCTAGAAACATTTATTGAGCAATTTCCTTATGTGCAACACAAAGAAGGTATTGTACATATAATGTTAGGAAAGGCATTGAAGAAAATAAGGATAATATAGCCTCATTAACTGAGGCAATGCAAAAAGCACAATCTATTTTGCACAAAGCCACCTCCTTAAAGTTAGAATCCACAATCACATGTTGTGAACTGCAAAGGAGAATATTTAATGTTTAGGGAAACAGACGCAGAAAATATGGAACATATTACACCAATAATCTCATCTCATTGAGTGAACTTTGGAGAGTTGAGTACTTGTGACATTAAGCTGATTTTGATCCCAATTAAATGCAATATATTAACTGTGTTTTGACATATTTCTACGAATCTAGACTCTGGTCTCCAAATTAATATTTGTAGCGTGTTGCATTTTGAAACGTTGAAATAATGTAAGTATTTATAAGTAGTAGTATTGAATGATTGTGATCGTTTTACAAACAAAACCAGCTGTTTGGCTTAAGCTTTAGGTTAACAACTTTGGTTTTTAAATAGTAGGCTTGGATAGTAGGTATGTTTCAATAAAACACTTTAGTTGTTAAAGTGTGTAAAAGCTCAAATATGCATCGGTTTCTAACTAAACAGTCCTCATAAAACTATAGAACTATAGTTGATAGGTTAAAAATAAATACAATATCCAAATAATTGGACATTATGACTGTATAAACTCAAAAACCTACATAAGTTGCCAATGTAATATTTACTACTTCTTGCATCTTAAATTGTGATTATTTTACTCCATAGTGCCATTGAGCCTTTAGCTGAAAGTAGTTTTAAGAATGTATAAAAATATGTTTGTATCATTGAAGCGTATAAGACTATGATTTGTGCTCATCTTTACGTAAATAGACACTTTTACTTTCTCTCGACATCTTGAAAAGAAAAGTACTTTGCTCGTAAGAAAGATCCAAATGTTGATAATTGTAAACCCCCTCCCCCCGAAACGGTGTTGGTTTTCGATGCCGTCTACCTGTATGTCTACATTCAGAACTAAAGCCAACATCATTTTACTGATCAGGCTAAAACTCAGTATATATGGTTTTATAAGGTTCCCTCGAGGAGTTTTGGGAGTTAGATATCTTACCCTATAATTGAGGGTAGTTTAGTAAAGGTAAAAAGAGAGAAAGCAAGCTATCTCGAAATCAACAGTAACGATTTTTATTAAATTTCGTATCTGGGCAATGTTTATCATTATAAATTAATCATCCCATAAACATAAATTTAAGGGTAATTTACATAAGTAAATATTGCCAATTTTAATCATATATTTGCAAGTATTTGAAACACGAAATAACTCAATATTGTAAGATTGTAACAAAATTAAAATTAAAAAAACCCTTTACTTGAAATATATTTTTATAAAACCAATAGGGGGCTGTTCATAAATTACGTAAGGATTTTTTTCATTACTTTGACCCCTCTTAGTCCCCAAATCTCCCTACTTAAGGAATTGTAAGATTTCTCGTTCCCTCCTCTCCCCTGACTGATCTTACGTAATTTTCTTACAATTTGGTAAATTATATTATTTTAGACAAAAGGATTCGTGATGGGAAATTATAAAATTTATCACAGTAAAATTAGGTTTAAAACAACATTAATAAATGACAGTTTATAGTTATGTATAGCTGTGTACGTCTATAGGCAATGATTCAGCGCCATCTGTCGTCGCTAGGTGCAACCTTTTTGACTGTGCGTCTGTAAAAGTGTTTTTTTTTTAGATTTTGTCTAACCATAAACATTTATAACATCCTTAGTTAAGATGGAATCTGCCCCACCCCACGAAAACTTAAGAAATTACTGATCACTCCCACCCAAAAAATCCTTACGTAACTCTTGAAAGGTCCCCTGCTTCCGAGCCATTGGCAAATATTAAAAAAAATAAAATTAGGTCTCAGAAAACAGGAGTTTATAATTCGTCTTTTTGATGAAAATATGTAAAATCTGTAAAATATGAATAGTGAACAATACGTTTCTTTCATTTATGCCTCTTGGTTGAATGTGATGGCCATTTTTTCCATCATGTTTTTGTAAAAATGTATATTATCTGGTTTCACAAATATTACGAGTTTTAAGTAAATGTTTCCATTTTTAGACAAAATAGAGAGAAAGTCGGTTTGGTGCACCATACCATTTATTTAATGAGGCTAGTTATTAGCCTTAATAATATGGACACAAGTTAATATTATACAACTTATAAACTTGTTTGTAGTTTCGTCTTTATTAAAACATTATTTCTCATTTAGTAGATACCAAAACTAATATAATAGAAGAATCATCTATTGAAAACATTTATCTAAAGTTAATTTCGGCCAAATAGTCCATTTCAACTGCTATTTAAAAATAATATATCAAAATATTAGAAGTATATAGCTTAAATATGAAGATTTATTATGTTTTCTCTCTAATATTAAGCTAAATATTGATTTAATAATATTAACACGAATGTGGATATACGGGAATGAGACATTATTGCTTTCAATTCCAAACTACAGGGCCAATTATGCCCGTAGAGACAATAAATTAGGTGGGAGAGTTTGTGGGTTTGTTAGAAGAGCTTAATGGTTTCAAACATGGACATTTGAAATTTGTAGTAAAGGTTCCTTATTGGCTATAGACCAGAGATAAGACCGAATTTTGTGAAATTCAACCGCCTCTAAGAGATAAAAAAAGGGGGTTCAAAAGTTTTCAAATTCACTGAGCATGCATTTTTGAACTAGTGGACATAGAGCCTTGAAATGTATAATGAATGTTTCTGTATAGAAATGGTGAAAATATTTTTTAGGATTTTTCAAATTTAATCACCTAAAGGGGTGTAAAAGAGGGAACAAGGGGCAGTAAATTCTATGTCCTCCAATCAAGATGAGATTTGATATATGGAGGGTTATCGGGTCGCAGAATACTAATATGAAATTAATTTATGTACGACAACCACACGATGATTCCCGAGGTGCGTTGGTAAAAATGTGTGTTCAAGACTACCAAAACTAATATAAATAAATACTTTACAGGATGATAGAATATTGAAATTGTGCAGACAACAAATGGGACCACTCCAAATAATTATAAACGTATGAACAGTTTTGTTTAATAAGTGCGACTCTGGCACATATGGAAGAGGATATAAACAGAATAAAAACCTTTTATGTGTGCTAGAATACTTAAATTTGATAGTCGTTTAGGAGGACAACTTCAAATAACCAAATAAATCTTAAAAATGGAAATTTCTAAATGATAGTTAGAAAAATGAGCTGAAATATTTACAAAACTAATAGAAACAACTAATTCCCAGTGTGGCAAAAAATTGAAATGTATAAGTAAACTAAAGGGACATGTCAAATTACTATAAATCTGTACATTTTTAATTTTAAATGGGACCCCAGCAGGCGGGGGAGAGGGGGAGGGGTAGATGAGGGGTTATAAAAATATAAACAACTTTTAGCTGTGATAGAATATTTAAATTTGGCAAGTAGGTAGAGTGAACTTTCAAAATAACCAAATAAATTTTAATACTTGAAATTTATAAGTGGAAGTTGAAGAAGTGGTAGGGGAAGGGAGCGGGCTCAACATTTACAAAAACTAATAAATTCAACTACATTCTGTGTGGTAGAAAACTTAAACTCTTAGGTATACGGACCACTCTAAGTAAACAAAAAAATATGAAATTTTTAAACTTTAGCTATGGAAAATGGGGGAGGGGGAAGCTATAGCTAGAAATAGCTTTTGAGATGATGTTAGAAATTAAAATTTGAAAGACAGGTAGAAATAAAACTCCAGATTTCTAAATGAATGTTATAATTTAATATTTTTCAAAGGGGTTTGGAAAAGTGGGTTGACTTCTAATACTTATAAAAGTATTAGAAACAACCTCTTCTCAGTGTGGTATAAAACTAAAATTCTCCACATAGGCAAATATACCACTCCAAATAACTATAAGAGTACAAAAATTTTAAAGTTTATAATAGGAGTCCATAAAAAAGGGAGGAGTTTATGAAAGATTAAGTATGGTAGAAAGTTTAAATTTTGCATGCTGGTAGAGGTACGGCTTCAGATAACCAAGTAAGTCTTAAATGGATAAACTACTTTTATGTGTGATATAAAACTGGAATTCGTCAAGCAGAGATAGGGATCACACAAATTAACTATAAAGTCTGAACATTTTAAATTTCAAAATGAGACTACATAAAATAGGGATGGAGGGGTTTGGGGGATAGGGGTATACTAGTAGGAGGTAGAAAATCTAAATTTGTCAGGGATGTAGAGGGATAACTTCAAATAACCACAAATACATTTTAAATATTAGTTATTTCTAAGGAGGCTGGTGATATAGAGGGTCTCAAATTTTTTTAAACATAAAAGACTAAACTACTTCTATAAGTGTTAGATGATTGACATAAGTCAGGTGGGCTTAAAGACCAACTCAAACAGTACCAAGGGCTGAATTATTACATTTCAAAATGAAGGCTTGGAAAATAGGGAGTAAAGGTCCCCTCAAAATATTTACAAAGCTATATAAATACAATTTTTGTAGAGAAATAAGCTTGAAATTTCGCCATGTAGTTTAATAATAAAACAGGTTTGAGTAGCGAGACGGGGATACATTGTTGACCTTAAATCATTAAAAAAGAAAGTTTATCTAATGCCGCTATGCTCATGACAATATTATAACAACTGTTTACATCAAGTGAAGAAAATTAAACTATATCTTTTTACTGGAGTGATATTTTTTTTGCCAAAAAAATTGATCAAAAATACTGCAAAAACATTGGCATTTTCTCGCGTTTCCTACATTCTTGAACAAGTGGAACTTCAAAATTGAAGCCCAAGAAATGGTAGTGCTTAAAATGTATACAACCAAAATATAACATTCTTTACGATGTGGTTAGGTTGACATCTGGTAGCCACGGAAAATATCATATAAAATAACCAAATAAGTCTTAAAATTTCAAATTGGAATTGTGGAAGCTAAGGAGGGTGAGGGGGACAGAGGGGTTTGTAAATGAGAATAAATTGCCATCTTTCCAAATAAAATATACTTTTATGCATGAAAGGATATTTAAATTTGCCAATTTGATAAAACACATAACCATAAAAGTTAGAAAGTTTTGAATTCAAAAATTTACTGCTGGGAAATTGGAGGGGCCTCTAAAATTTCCTAAGCTATAAAAACTCAATATGTTTCAAATGCGGGTACACTATATACTCATTAAACCTCCCTCATCCCTAACACCATTACATAATTAGTAGTACATAAGCGTATAACTCGAACGAATACTAAGGCACAATGCTAACAAAAATAACAAAATAGAAAATGTTATTGATGTTGAACACACAAAAAATCTATTTTCTTAAATGGTCTTTTTATAAAAATTGGGCTGTAGTAAGACATTTGGAACATTAAATTTGTAAAGGCAGAGGACAAAAGTTTATACTAAAAGTAAATCAACACACAAACTAAAGCCTATCTTAAAGTGGATACATAGATTTACAAATACATAGCTGTTATCGCATACCTAGGAGCGACATAACAATTAAAATAAACACATTCAAGTGACATAACTTGGTGAGCATGATTCTCTTTGAATAATAATGATGCTTCATAATTAATGTTTCTGTAAAATAGTCTATTATTTAATTAATGTTCGTTGGTGAAATGTGATGCTTTTTTTCAAACATGTTTTTATGAACGTGCTTAGGTAATGATTGCATTGTCATTGGAGTGTGACGGCCGCCCTGCGATTGCGCTCGTTTGTGCACTCAGATTGTAAACTATATAATATTTTCCTTCTAAGATTTTTTATTTATTAATCGCAATAACTGAGTTGTGATTGCCATGGTTAGCTTAGGATTGTACACGAAGTAACTTTCAAAATTATGACAGCTGGACCAATAAAGTAAGGATGTTATAGCTAAATACGTCAAAGCTCGATTTAGTACATTACAAAATCAAAGAGACCAGAATATTATGAAATATATCAATTTCCAAATTAGTTTGACACATATTTTAATCAAACTTCTGTTAAATCTTATTACTGTATTGATTTTTAATGATATTGATTATAATTTTAGTTTCAAACCTATCCAAACTAAATAGTCAGAATTGTTTTTCTTTACTTTAGTAGATAATTTATATACCAAACAGTTAATAACTATAGTTGTGATTGGGTAAAATTAAGAGTACTTTTTTCATATACTTTGTATTGTCAACAATTTTACTCACTTTACTAAACGCTTTTATTGTGATAAAAATATTTATTTTTTAATAAAATCTGCAATTATTAATTGTATGAAAATATTGTTATATTATAGTAAAATAATCTTATAGTGAGAGATTTTTCAGTTTAATTTTTTTGAATATTTATTTCTATTCCTCTTTACTAAAATAATAGGAGATATTTAATTTTACATACAGACACGAGAAGGTGTTGGACAATTCTAATTGGACAAAACATTATGAGCTTTTTGTTGTGCAATCCTAACGCGCGTTTAGGGAGCTAAGCTTCATTTTCAGACATGATTTTATTATAAACTGATTTAAAACCGATTTGTTAACTTTCATTGCACATTAATATAAAATAATACTGAAACTTAGTACCCTTTCGAGTTATACGCTTATGGGTTAGGATTTGAGAAGGTTAGATATAGAGGACGTGAACCCACATTTGCGCGGAGGTAGAGTGGAAAACCATTTAGGGAAAACCACCCCAGTTCAACTGAGCGAGATTCTAACCTAAGTCTCCCCGTCCTCGGCAGTCTAGCTCAACATGAAACTAGTGCGTTAGCTAACTATGCCACCAAGGTGGGTATTAGTATAAGATAATATTGAATATAATCATACCCGTGTTTAAAATAAGGGGGTTTTACCGATACCAAATATATACTTAGGAAACTCTTTCCATTGTACGTTCCATGCTTTTAACTTTTTATTTTAGTTCATAAAGTAGCATATCACTTGTGTATTTTGTTTATATTAATTTGACAACAACATGTAAAAATAAATGCAACCTTTACAACTTAATTATTTAATTTTAATTACTGATATATTTTGTGCGCTATGTCTTTATTCTCACTACAGCTATTCGCGTATTTACTCCTAAGGATAAGGAATGAGGAAGGTAAAATGTTTGGGAAATGTGCCCGTATTCGCGTTGAAGGAGAATTATAAGCATATTAGGAAAAAACACTCTCAGTACACTCCATCGGAATTCGAACACTGATACTCCAGTTATTTGCAGTCCAGTCTAACGAAGAAGGGAATCCTAAAGAATGGTAACTGCAGAAGCTGGTCACAAAATATTTAATAATTCCTTTACAAGTGCATTTCCAAGACTAGTGTCTCTTAAGTTTAAACTGTAGAACTACTGGCATTGTATATTTGGGTCCAACACTCAATTGTTTGAAAAGTTTTGGTCAATAAAAGGGGGGTGAGGCGGAGTTAAGGGACTACCGCTACCTGGACTATTGTACTCAGAGAGACAGCAATTCTTAGCTTGTCTTTCTCACGAGGAATATTTTGCAAGTGAGTTGTTTTAAAGAATTCTCACTTGGAAGCGCTGTTATCACTGGACATTTTAAGTTCTACCTGACTCGAGGAGCGCAACAAATCTCCCGTAAGGCTGTGTATCTGTTATTTCTTTGTCTGTGGCCTAGGCATTATAGAACTCTTAGCTCAGTCCAAGTTGGCAAAACAAGTTTAAACGACCACAATATATTTTTTGCTACCTCAATTGGAAGCTAGGGGGCTAACTGCCTATTGCTTTATCAAAATGTATTGAATAGTATATATTAAACTAGTTTTATTATGTACATTAGATTTTCAGAATTTAAAAAACCTATAAAAGTTAATGGGTTTGGAATGAAGTACTTAAAGACTTATTTATTTAAATAATGATAATAAATCAAAACACTTACGACAATCTTGAAGATTCTCTAGTTTATTAATAAATGATAATTAAATTTAATTTAGAGAGTTTAAAATACTTGTATAAAATAGCGCAAATCCGAAGACAAGTTTAACCAACAGCGGAAATTTAGAAACACTATATTTAAAATAAACATTAAATACTAATGCTAAATTTAAAAAATTCCATATAAAATATAACGTTTTTAATTAGTTAAGTTAAAAAATAACTGTTTGGTAATTTATAATACTTTTAAAATAATTTAAGCACATATTAATTGATGGGGAGATATGTTGTTGTTGGCGACATGTTTTTAGTTATATTTCATGTGGAACATTCTCGCAAATATATAAAATATATAAAACTTTAACGGGACGGAGTGGGTATATTGGTCAACACCAGAGTCAAAGACATACGTCAAATATTTGTTATGTGTTTAGTGGGTCTAAAATTATTTAAAAATTCATGTGATGAAGAAAAATAAATATGTATTTAATAAAAATAAAGATTTATGTTTAAAATAAATACATTTTCAATACAGTGAAAAATAGAAATAAAGTGATTTTAATTAAAATTAATGAAAAGGAGTCAAATATATTTCGACTGATGCTAGCTCTAGACAAATATGTGAGCACTAAATGAAGAAGTGAGGAAACACCAAAGAAAACTTTAGTATACAAAGTGACCTCTGAAAGTGATAGTGTTCGTTCTTCCTAGAGAATCAAATGGAACCCGACTTTGGGTGTGTATGGTAGTAATTTTTAGAATAGAACTTGTTCAAGATAGGGTGTAATGAGGTGGACTGAATATAACTAGTTCTAGACAGGGATGAATGGAATACTTTTGTAATTCAGGCAATTAACTTTTTTTCTAATGCCGTAGAATAAAAAAGTACAATTAATGTTCTGAATACTACTTGAGTGGACTTGAACCCACTATTTTACATAATATCCAAATCTTGAAACAAATTATAGACTTAAGAGTAAATATAAGTACAAAGGAATAATATAAAATACAAATAGGTACTAAATGTTAAGATCATTTCTTATAATCCATTCATTATTGATAACATTTATACATTCAGTTAAGTGTTAAATTACTGGTTTGGGGCTTGATTGTTGCGTTCATAATTTAACTATAATTGGTTCTGAGCCACCAATAAGTATATTATAACTAAAAAACCAATTTCGTTTAAAAAAGTTATTTTTCAAGATTTTAGGATTAAAGGGCCCTTCCCAAAATATTATTCCCTTAATGTATTTTCATTCGTTTGCTACACGTATTATATAAAACTACCTACCTCTCATCTGTTTTAATAAGTTGTATAGTAACGCCTAACTCAGCTGAGTGTTTATTTTGTGTTGGTCAGTTGGATTTACTGTGTACAATACTTTTTTTTATTGTTTTTGTTCTAACATGGATTTATGTTATAACCTCATTGTATAATTGAATCATTACATCCATAATCATATTACAAACTTTTCTTTAGTTAAGGTATTACACTCAGACAACATTACTTTGTACAGGATGCTGTACAATTAGCTCCCAGAAGTCCGCCACATCCACAATAAACTAACCATTTTTAACCAACATTAGAAAAATAAATGGAACCAAGCAAAAATTTAGTTCTAAAAATTCTAATAGATGGCAATAGAGTAGACAATTAGTTCCAAAAATTCTAGTAGATGGCAACAGAGTAGATATAATGTGAAAAATTAGTTTAAACAAATTTCTAATAGATGGGTTTAGATGCCACAGTTTCTATATTTAAATCCGCGGAATGAGCATACATGGTGGGGATTATAGTTCTATATGTCTATAATGACCCTGCATAAGTGTGGAACCCGGGTCTGCCGTTATTATCGAATTATATGTATTTAAAGTTAGATATTACTCCTCTACACTACCGGCATGTTTAAGGGGCCACAGTTTCTATATTTGAATCTGCGTCATGAGCACACATGGTGGCAATTACAGTTATAGGTGTAAAAAGAGACCCTGCATGGTCGTGGATCCTGGTTCTGCTGTTATTTTCAGATTGATTGCCTTTAAACTATAATAACCTAATACAGACATGTTGGGCGCTAGTTTAAGGTGCCACAGTTTCTATATTTGAATCTGCGGCATGAGCACACATGGTGTGGATCATAGTTCTATATGTCTATAATGACCCTGCATATGTGTGGAAGCTAGGTCTGCCGTTATTTTGGAAATATGCCTTCAAACCTAAATTAGACTCGAAATTAGCACTGCGCGACCGCCGGTTTAAGGTGCCACAGTTTCTATATTTGAATCTGCGTCATGAGCACACATGGTGGGGATTATAGTTCTATAATTCTATAATGACCCTGCATAAGTGTGGAACCCGGGTCTGCCGTTATTATCGAATTATATGTATTTAAAGTTAGATATTACTCCTCTACACTACCGCCATGTTTAAGGGGCCACAGTTTCTATATTTGAATCTGCGTCATGAGCACACATGGTGGCAATTACAGTTATAGGTGTAAAGAGAGACCCTGCATGGTCGTGGAACCTGGTTCTGCCGTTATTTTCAGATTAATTGCATTTAAACTATAATAACCTAATACAGACATGTTGGGCGCTAGTTTAAGGTGCCACAGTTTCTATATTTGAATCTGCGGCATGAGCACACATGGTGGGGATCATAGTTCTATATGTCTATAATGACCCTGCATATGTGTGGAAGCTGGTTCTGCCGTTATTTTGGAAATATGCCTTCAAACCTAAATTAGAATCGAAATTAGCACTGCGCGACCGCCGGTTTAAGGCGCCACAGTTTCTATATTTGAATCTGCGTCATGAGCACACATGGTGGCGATTATAGTTCTATATGTCTATAATGACCCTGCATAAGTGTGGAACCCGGGTCTGCCGTTATTATCGAATTATATGTATTTAAAGTTAGATATTACTCCTCTACACTACCGCCATGTTTAAGGGGCCACAGTTTCTATATTTGAATCTGCGTCATGAGCACACATGGTGGCAATTACAGTTATAGGTGTAAAAAGAGACCCTGCATGGTCGTGGAACCTGGTTCTGCCGTTATTTTCAGATTGATTGCCTTTAAACTATAATAACCTAATACAGACATGTTGGGCGCTAGTTTAAGGTGCCACAGTTTCTATATTTGAATCTGCGGCATGAGCACACATGGTGGGGATCATAGTTCTATATGTCTATAATGACCCTGCATATGTGTGGAAGCTGGTTCTGCCGTTATTTTGGAAATATGCCTTCAAACCTAAATTAGACTCGAAATTAGCACTGCGCGACCGCCGGTTTAAGGCGCCACATTTTCTATATTTGAATCTGCGTCATGAGCACACATGGTGGGGATTATAGTTCTATAATTCTATAATGACCCTGCATAAGTGTGGAACCCGGGTCTGCCGTTATTATCGAATTATATGTATTTAAAGTTAGATATTACTCCTCTACACTACCGCCATGTTTAAGGGGCCACAGTTTCTATATTTGAATCTGCGGAAATGAGCACACATGGTGGATACTAGTTCTATTGTCTATAAGACCCTGCATGTGTGGAACTGGTTCTGCCGTTATTTTGGAAATTTATGCCTTTAAACTAAATAGACTCGAAATTAGCACTGCGCGCGCGTTTAAGGCGCCACAGTTTCTATATTTGAATCTGCGGCATGAGCACACATGGTGGGGATCATAGTTCTATATGTCTATAATGACCCTGCATATGTGTGGAAGCTAGGTCTGCCGTTATTTTGGAAATATGCCTTCAAACCTAAATTAGACTCGAAATTAGCACTGCGCGACCGCCGGTTTAAGGCGCCACAGTTTCTATATTTGAATCTGCGTCATGAGCACACATGGTGGGGATTATAGTTCTATAATTCTATAATGACCCTGCATAAGTGTGGAACCCGGGTCTGCCGTTATTATCGAATTATATGTATTTAAAGTTAGATATTACTCCTCTACACTACCGCCATGTTTAAGGGGCCACAGTTTCTATATTTGAATCTGCGTCATGAGCACACATGGTGGCAATTACAGTTATAGTGTTAAAAAGGACCCTGCATGGTCGTGGAACCTGGTTCTGCCGTTATTTTCAGATTGATTGCCTTAAACTATAATAACCTAATACAGACATGTTGGGCGCTAGTTTAAGGTGCCACAGTTTCTATATTTGAATCTGCGGCATGAGCACACATGGTGGGGATCATAGTTCTATATGTCTATAATGACCCTGCATATGTGTGGAAGCTGGTTCTGCCGTTATTTTGGAAATATGCCTTCAAACCTAAATTAGACTCGAAATTAGCACTGCGCGACCGCCGGTTTAAGGCGCCACAGTTTCTATATTTGAATCTGCGTCATGAGCACACATGGTGGGATTATAGTTCTATAATTCTATAATGACCCTGCATAAGTGTGGAACCCGGGTCTGCCGTTATTATCGAATTATATGTATTTAAAGTTAGATATTACTCCTCTACACTACCGCCATGTTTAAGGGGCCACAGTTTCTATATTTGAATCTGCGGAATGAGCACACATGGTGGGGAATTTATCAGTTTATATGTTAAAGACCCTGCAATGTGTGTGGAAGCTGGTTCTGCCGTTATTTTGGAAATATTGCCTTTAAACTAAATTAGACTCAATTACAACTGCGCGACCGCAGGTTTAAGGGCCACAGTTTCTATATTTGAATCTGCGGCAATGAGCACACATGGTGGGGATCATAGTTCTATATGTCTATAATGACCCTGCATATGTGTGGAAGCTGGTCTGCCGTTATTTTGGAAATATGCCTTCAAACCTAAATTAGACTCGAAATTAGCACTGCGCGACCGCCGGTTTAAGGCGCCACAGTTTCTATATTTGAATCTGCGTCATGAGCACACATGGTGGCGATTATAGTTCTATATGTCTATAATGACCCTGCATAAGGGTGGAACCCGGGTCTGCCGTTATTATCGAATTATATGTATTTAAAGTTAGATATTACTCCTCTACACTACCGCCATGTTTAAGGGGCCACAGTTTCTATATTTGAATCTGCGTCATGAGCACACATGGTGGCAATTACAGTTATAGGTGTAAAAAGAGACCCTGCATGGTCGTGGAACCTGGTTCTGCCGTTATTTTCAGATTGATTGCCTTTAAACTATAATAACCTAATACAGACATGTTGGGCGCTAGTTTAAGGTGCCACAGTTTCTATATTTGAATCTGCGGCATGAGCACACATGGTGGGGATCATAGTTCTATATGTCTATAATGACCCTGCATATGTGTGGAAGCTAGGTCTGCCGTTATTTTGGAAATATGCCTTCAAACCGAAATGAGACTCGAAATTAGCACTGCGAGACCGCCGGTTTAAGGCGCCACAGTTTCAATTTTTGAATCTGCGTCATGAGCACACATGGTGGCGATTATAGTTCTATATGTCTATAATGACCCTGCATAAGTGTGGAACCCGGGTCTGCCGTTATTATCGAATTATATGTATTTAAAGTTAGATATTACTCCTCTACACTACCGCCATGTTTAAGGGGCCACAGTTTCTATATTTGAATCTGCGTCATGAGCACACATGGTGGCAATTACAGTTATAGGTGTAAAAAGAGACCCTGCATGGTCGTGGAACCTGGTTCTGCCGTTATTTTCAGATTGATTGCCTTTAAACTATAATAACCTAATACAGACATGTTGGGCGCTAGTTTAAGGTGCCACAGTTTCTATATTTGAATCTGCGGCATGAGCACACATGGTGGGGATCATAGTTCTATATGTCTATAATGACCCTGCATATGTGTGGAAGCTAGGTCTGCCGTTATTTTGGAAATATGCCTTCAAACCTAAATTAGACTCGAAATTAGCACTGCGCGACCGCCGGTTTAAGGCGCCACAGTTTCTATATTTGAATCTTCGGCATGAGCACACATTGTGGTGATCACAGTTATAGGTGTAAAAGAGAACCTGCTTTTTTATTTGTTATTGTATAGTATGGTTTATTCAATGATGTCACAAGACTTCAATAAAATTTAAAAATAAAGAGTATTTTATGCAAGTTCTGCTAGTGAATGCTGAAGTATATGTTTGAGTTTGAGAGAAGGGGGAGGTATATAAGGGCCTAAAATAAATGCTGTACAGGGGCGTAACAAATCTTAAATTTGTGGCCGCTATTTTTGGACATCCTGATTTTTTATTAATGTTCAACTCCCTGTGTTTGGTAATAAAACTAAATTTTTAATGGGAAATATTCTATACGGTCACATTTATGTTATATGAGTAGTAATATTAAGCGTAATATTTATAACAATGAAATATGTTCAAAGTTGGTAATTAAATGTTTTTCCTCCAAAGCTTGAAATAATATGTCACCTCCCTTTCCCCCAATCTATAAATAATATGTGCCCCCCTAACCTCAATCCTGCCCAAAGCTGTATATAATGTATCCCTCCAATAATATGGAGGTTCAGGCACGTCCATGTTTCCCATGCTAATGAGTTTGTATTCCTCATAAACTATTCTTTCAATTCTTATCTGTTAGAATAACCTAAGAATGTATAGGTCAATTGGGTAAATAGGTATACTGGATAGAACTAACTCAAGATAGGGATAGGGTGTAATGAGGTGGACTGGATAGAACTAGCTCAAGATAAGTATAGCTTACGTACTTTAAAAAGGGTGGTAGTGAAATTTCGATTTCCTAGTGCCATAGAGTAAATAAGTATGGATTATAATTATTTGTATCTAAATTACTATATAAATAATTTGTATTATGTACCGCCCAGAATTTCTCACCCCTTTGCCAAAAATAGAGATATTTACTCTAAGCCCGTAATATAGGTGAAACCAAATAATAAACGTTGTTGCAGAAACATAATGGAAAAAATTGCATACCATACCAAAGAGCCGAAATGAAATAATCTACTCTTACATAAACATTGATACAAAGGGAACATCTCAGTTCACCAAAAGCATAAAAATATATTTGCTTTTAATTCGAAAACTATTAGTTTTATAAAAATATTTTTCAAATAGAACACACAAACACGCCTCAGTGGCCACAGTGGTCTAACGCGCTAGTATTGCGTTAGACTTCACTGCCGAGGACCGGGAGAGTGATATTTGACCAGGTCGGGTGTATTGAGGGTGGTCGTTTCTAAATGGTTTCCCACACTCTCTCCGTATGGATGCGGGTGCACTAATTTAAATTAAACATACATCATCCCAAAGCCTTTAGCATAATTAGTTCATAGGCATATAACTCAAATTGGTATTAAGACTCGGTGCTAAAAAACCTTTATAAGCCCAATTTTTTTAATGAAAACCATTTCGTATCTTAAATAGTTACAGAGATGTGATCCAAATTGTAAATTTCCTCTTATGTAGAGTACCCTCAAAATAATTTTAATGGGAAATTGAGAAATGCCATTTTGTTTGTAATTTTAAACATTGCCTAGATAGGAAATTTAATCAAAATCTATAGCGGATTTTGGGATAGTCAATTTGATCTCTTTTCGCCCATAGATAAATAAGTGTCCCTTAATTTTAGGGTTGGACTGTACTGTTAATACGCATCAATTACCTTCTTTAAAATATTTCTGTTTGGAAGGAAGGAAAGAAGAATTCCAAAACGTAAATCCTTCCTATTGTTTATTTCTAGGTAAGTTGGGGTAGTTTGAAAGGCTAAGCGAAGGGGGGTGGAGGAGGAGTGGGAGAGAATAATTATACTCTTAAGAAAAAGTTTTTTGTAGAACCATTCTCTTTGCTGCATGTGCACGAGTCAGAGCATGTTCTAAATAAAGTGGTTTTATTGTGGTTTAATAATACAATTATATTTTCAGTTTTAATATTTGGTGCTTATAACTTTTTAATAAAGGTATGTAGCTGCTTATTTGTTGCAATCACTTAGGCATCTAGTTGTTTCTAAACATTTTGCGTAATATAACACATTTTAATTTTGAATACGATTTTAAAATACCCAAATTATTTTAAAATATGTTTTTATAGTAAAAATTATCAGAATATTAGAACAATTCACAGGGCTCTAGTTGGGTTCCAGTGCCTTTTAAACGAAAATTTAATTTTTTTTTTTTTTTTTTTTGCAAAGAGCAAACTAATGTTTTCTAATTCTATTTTTAACCAGATGCTTTTTTTGTATTGGCGAAAAAAATGTATCTAGATTTTATTATATGATTATTTGCTTTTTAAAAACAAACTGATATAGTCATAGTGATAGTAAATGTTTTATTATAAGTTTACAATAATGCAATGCTTTTAATATGAGCACTAGCTGGTTATAATCAAGGTAGGTTTTATTTATCGTCCGCTTTTGATATTAGTGTTTCAAATTTTAGTTTACGTTCGTACTTAAGTCAACTGCATTAGATGAGTGAACGATAAATAATGATAACCTTTTTCTCTAAGCATTGGTCATTTCATTTTCAAAATAGTCTATATAACACGGATTGATATTGATATGTCATAATGGTTCAACTTTAGTACACATAAAATTAATATGAGTAGGCTATTTGTCAAAATTTATTTGTTTATCAATTAGTATGTGGCGAAATTTCACTATTCTTAATAATAAACTGAATAAAAAGTTTAGTTGCTGCCTTCTGGTATGTACGAAAATTGTAAAGAATAGGCCTACATTTGAAATCACACCACACAGTTGAAATGTTGTCAATAAGAAGCCAATATTTAATCATAATTTTTAGCTATAACGCGCTACTCTCATGTTAGACTAGACTGCCGAGGGCGGGGAGATCGGGGTTCGATCCCGTTTGGGTGCACTCAAGGTGTTTTTTCCTAAATGGTTTCCTATTCTCTTCTGGGTGTGCACTTCCTCTTTATTACACCTACCCCATCTTAAACACATTGGAGCACTTAAGCGTTCAACCCGAACGGGTAGTAAGGCGCGGTTCTAAAAATAATTGCTTTAGGTTTTATCCCATGATGTAAAGATATAGAGGTGAGCCCACGCGCATGCTTACCCCCACCTCGCCACATTGCTGCCTGCCACTCTGACGTCACCTGGGTTGCAAGCTATCCGAGTTTTCACCCATTTTTAGTTTATCTCATCCCTTTTCTATGGTTTATCTTCAAGCGCCTATCCATTCTACATGTTCCACCAAAAACAAATTCGTCATGCCAAATTGTGCAGTATATGGCTGTCACAATCATTCACTTAAAACAAAAGGTAGTTCAATTAAATACTTCCGATTTCCACAAAGGGAAGATATCAACGTAAAATGGGTTGTAGCATGCAAAAGAAAGTGCAAAATAAATATCAAGAATGGTGAGTAAAAAAGTGTTCATTTATAAAATATAATTATTTAATTTTGTTTGACTAAAGCTATTTTAACTTTCGATATTTTGTCTCCAGCTAGAATATGTTCCATACACTTCGGACCAGAATCTTTTACGAAAAGCAGAGCGCAAATGATGCTAAATGCAAGTCACCTCCTAATGATCTATTGCATCTTAATAATAGGTTTTTGAAATAAAGTATATCACATGTTTTATTTTGTAAAACATTTTCGTGAATATTCAGACATATTTGAAAGAAGGAATCTATTTTTAGTAATAGTTATTAATCTCATAAGTAACTACAATTGAAATACCAGTGCTGGTATTTTAAAATAATGCTTCGCTATTATTTTGCTTCACATCATGTAGTTGGGGAAAATAATAAATATGTCAATTTTTATTATAAATAATGCAAATGGATAATTTATTTTTCCAAGATTTAATTTCACGGGGTCTTTCATCATAAACCCTAATACGTAAAATTGTTTAGGTTAATTGATTTAAATTG
Source organism: Timema cristinae (assembly GCA_039000515.1). Classification (NCBI taxonomy): domain Eukaryota; kingdom Metazoa; phylum Arthropoda; class Insecta; order Phasmatodea; family Timematidae; genus Timema; species Timema cristinae. Next base: position 24,354 of record JBCFYV010001538.1, on the reverse strand, counting down.
TAATATTTACTAATTAATACATTGAACACATAAACCACCCCAAGCACATACAACTGGGATTTGAGCCCCGACCAACCTGTCAACGGCAACCTTGAGCAATGTGAATCTAGTGATTCAGGCCACGTGGGCTCCAATGAGGATGTACTACTCATTGAATGTTTAGTTGATAGGAAGTTATAACCCTTTTTTAATTATCTAAAACATTTTATCCAAACAAATATGGTACTTTATGCAATAGTGTGTCTAAAATAATAATTGCTGATGACCCAACACATTCATTTTAAATTAAATGCTTCCATGGTAAAATACTAGAATTCTGTATTTAAACAGATTAGTCCTACCTCTCTTGTTTAGATTCTCGGTGTCTTTCTAAGACAATTAATCATACAACTAGAATCTATTAATTATTCTGTTTTGTCTGTAACAAGTGACCTGGGAGGATCTAACAGAAATGTCTGGAAAGAACTCAGAATAAGTGCAACAAAATCTTCTTTCAACAATCCTCATGATGATTCGAGAGAAGTTTTCATGTTTGCAGATACGCCCCACTTATTGAAACTTGCCAGGAATCCCTTTATAGATCAAGGATTTACTACCTCTTCAGGAGAAAAGATTCAGAAGACATGCATACAAGAGCTGTTGGATATGTCTCAAAAGGATCTTAAAATTGCATTCAAAATAACTCAACAACATTTAGATGTTTCCAAAACCCAGAGACAAAGTAAAAACTGCCACACAGCTTCTATCAAACACAACAAGCAAAGCACCTACTTTTCTAGGAGAAAAAACTTTACTAAATGAAGATTGGAAAATAACTGCTCACTTTGTTAAACTATTTAACGACTGGTTTGATATTCTAAATTCCAAATATCCTTACAACCCAGACAAAACTAAACTCGCATATGGACTTGACAAACTTGAGCAAGACCGAATTATATCAGAGATGAACGCATTTATAAAATCAGTAAGAGTCACGGGGCACAGAAGTGAAATGCCTTTTCAACTAGGAATCCAAGTTACAAATAATTCATTAAAAAATTTATTTCAATATTTGAAGGCCAAATTCGGCATTGTATATTTACTTAATGACAAAATTAATCAAGATATAATTGAAAATTATTTTTCTTATGTAAGAGGAATGGGATATACCAACGATCATTCAACCCCACTTGATTTTAAATACAGATTAAGATGGTATATTCTTGGGAAACATTCCTCTTCAGTGTTCACAAGAAACCAAAATACAGATGGAAACAATGACGAAGAATGTATTTCTAATATATTTACAAAAGATCTACAAAAATAAAATGATTCGAAAGAAGAAATTGAGAAATGTACAACAGCTAAAATGCTGAAAGGTATTAATAAGAAAATTGAGTGTGAACATGAAAACAATTCAATAAAGGAAGAGCACTTCGATGGAATTGAAGTAGGTGATGATTTATTACAAGAAGACAATAATGTAGTATCATTAGATGGGCTGAGATACGTAGCCCATAAATATAGGTCAAAATATCCAGACCTAGGTACGTCTTGTGAAGAAACAAGTTATAAATTATTTAAAACTATACAGTTAGCAGAGCAGATATTCATTCAAATTCATGGTGATTTCTTCAGTAAAGAAGATAACATCTTAAAAATGGCAACTGAAGCTGTGATGGAAAAGAAAAATGAGATACCACGAGAAGTAATTCACTTATTTTTGAAGACACGGACTCATATTCGTATAGAGGCTTTTAATAAACAGTTGTCTAGTAGTGGCAGTGAATTTAAGAGGAAGATTTTAAAGAAGATAAAGAAATTTAAATAAATAACCAAATTAATAATGTAATTTGTAAGTGACTAATTAATTGAAAAAGTTTGATGTTAAAATAAAAATAATTTCGCTCTAAACATTATACTGTTATTTTAAGCTGCTGGCAATAATATGTAAATGTTTGTCTCGAAGTAATTTGTATATACAAATATGTATAAAAAAATGTTGTAAGATAGTATGTATAAGAAATGTTAAAATTAAAACATGCGTAAATATTATTGTACACCACTTTGTTACCATTTTTAGTGGTAGAAAAAATGTATTTTTGTTGCCAGTATAAAACTTAATTTTAAATTACTTTATGCAAATATTATTTATCCAATGATTGCATAATATATCAAGATTTTATGTAAAACGAAACTTAAAATTAATATATATATATATATATAATAATATATATATATATAATTATTACTGTGCTTTACTTATTTATCCTTAGTGGTAGAAAAGATGTATTTTATATTGGTAGTATTAACATTTGATTTTAAATCGGTAGGCCTGTATGCCAATATTATTTATCCATTAATTGTTTAATTTAACAAGAATGAGTTTTAGTTTGTCATTTGTAGTAGGTACTATGTTGATAATAAGCAACGAATAAGAATACACCACACGATAGACTAGTTAGTTATATTTCTACTTATCTCCAAGCCTTTACGTTTGAGAAATAGCTTCACTCCTCACCCAGATGACGTCGTGCGCAGTAGCGGACGAAAACGAAGAGCCAAATGACTTCACCTCTTCTTTCTTCACATCACGGTTTTATCCTGAGGCTTTAAAACGGACTCTTAATACATTATTTGGACACCATAGCTAACTTAGCGAGAACAAAAATTAATTCCTAGTCTAAGCCACAATCTTAACTCATTTATAGACACTATATTTGCGTGTTAAAAAAGTTTAATTTGTTTTTATATGATGTGTCGTCTGTGTAGGCTATTGCCATTCGCCCAATCTTGTGTATTTAATAAGCACAACAACCGTAAATTAATATCACTTTATAAAAATAAGTCCAGCATAATACGTGAAAATGTCCACACTTTTCTGATAAACTTTTATTGTTTATTTATGTTGAGACTAGCTTTGTTAAGTAATATAAATGACGCTGTTGCAAGAAATGAAAAACGACCACCAGTGAAATAAATGATCAATTGATCACACAGAAAACACAGTAACAGGCGAACTAAACTTTAATAGTTAGGATGCAACTTATATTTTAGTATAAGCTGAAGAATGCAAACCCTTGACTCCGTTCTTTTAATATGTGAATATCTTTTAAAGAATTGAATCAGAGAAAAAAGAATATCTGGCTTTCTTAGATTCCATCCCGTGGTCCATTCTTTAAGTGTTCAAACCCGCCTCGGTGGCGTAGTTGGCAAATGCGTTTGTTTCATGTTGAGCTATACTGCCGAAGAGATCAAAGTTCGACTCTCATTCGGGTGAACTGGGGGTGGTTTTCCCTCAATTGTTTTCATTCCCCCTCCATGCTAACTCGGGTTCACTTCCTCTAAATTCAACCTACCCAATTCATAGCCCATTAACGTAATTAGTACTCAAGTGCATAACCCAAACGTTTAGTAAGACGCGGTGCTAAACTAATAAAAGTTAATAAATTATTATAAGTGTGCAAAGTGTCAGCTCTTTACGTCATCTAGGGGCTTCCGCAGAGCTTGGAAAGACCACACACACACACACACACACACACACACACAATAATAGGAAATGTTGTTCTAATGAAGTATATAAAAGCAACTACTTTTATTGGGGTTAGTTTCAGTCTTAAATTTTTCACTATTCAAATATTAACTTGTAATTAAATCTTTTTGGCAACGAGTGTTTTGTGATATAGACAAACATGAACAATACAGATAGTTTGTGGCTTTGCATGCAAATTAGTTTTATTTAGGTTTGTTTCTCAATAAATGTTTGTTTACCCGAAGCCACGGGTAAACACTACTAATACATTTTTATATTTGTTTTTTGGGAGAAAAAAAAATAGCTTATGTTGGTGTGCTAGTGACTGAAAGCTTAGTGCATTAATTTTGCAGTTTTTATAGAATTAGTATTTTTTGGCCAAACTAAAAAAATATTTCTTCCATAGAAACATAGATTTTAGCTTTCTGCACAAGCTAATCTCAACAGCTCTTGAATATCTGTCATGAGCTTTGCGTTATTTGGTGACACAACTTTTTAAATTAAGAGAAAATGTCACAAATACATGAACACCCTTGACATAAATATTCAAGAACAGCGTTTTAGATTAGCATGTGCAGAAAACCAAACTCTATGTCTCTATAGAAAAAATACTTGATTTATTTTGGCCAAAAAATGTTTATGCTATAAAAACACTGCCCTGAGCTCATGCTCACTAACACTCCCCCAACCCCCTACTTTCCCACCTTAAGGGTAGTTTATCAATGAGGTTTTTTTTTAATTTAAAATAGTTTTAAAATGGCCCTTACGATTTAGTTAAAAACTGGTACATGGTAAGTTTTAAACAATATCAATTATTTAGATTATTTTATAGTGTTTACTAATGACTGATTTTTTTTAACAAAACCATCATTAAAAAAATCTCTAACGATTTTTTATTTCAAAATTGATAGATGGGTACTATGGTATGAAATAAAAATATGTTTTACTCTTCAAAAATTAAAAAAATTAAGACTAATTTACTTTAGACAAATTTTAGAACATTTGAAATATTACAAAAATATCCCTTACAAGATTTAGTTGAAAATGGATACCTTGGTTTGGTTCCATGATAATTAAGATTTTTTTTATATCTTTACTATTATAAGTGAGTTTATGGTGATTTCCATATGATTTTCGCAGATTTGATTTTTTTCAATGCTGTTAGCAATTTTGTTATTAATTTATATTTGAAGAGTGATTGTGATTAACAATACTAAACATTTGTTTTTCCAATAATAATATTTTAAAGGTTAGTTCACTAAAATCTTGTTTTTTAACATTTTCTCCCAAGTTATAACTTAGGTACTTTATATATATATGAGAAGGTTTGTACTATTATTGTGTGATTGTGTCGTACCATTTATTAATTTGTTTGATGTGTTGTAACATTTTTCTAATATTTAGCTATAGGATTCGAATGCAAGCTTGACCATTATTTCTTTCAACATTTTGTAACAAAAACAAATGTTGTGGCAAGCGACCCTTCTTACCCATATCAACATCATATGTTTCTAAACTTAGTAGCTATGGTTACTGATAATTTTGAACAACATTTTCTATTGGTTCTATTTTCCCTCAGTTTAGGTCCGATTGGCTGGCGTTCCTAAGCTTGAAGTAATTTTGAGGGAGATTAATTAGGTTGTATACAAGGTTAAGTATTTAATAATTCAAAGAGTTATAGGTAAGAACAAAATAGATCATTAGTCATAATTTAAGGGCATAGATTTTAAACTAGTTATCATGGAAGTTAATAAGATAGGTACTTTTGATTATTTGCCTGAGGGAGGATTACAAAAAATTCTGATGGAAGGAGATTGGTTATTATCGGATAATATTAACAAATTTAATGTTATTTTATCTGAACAATCGCCTTATTCGATGCAAGATACGTGTTGTACGGGTATGATCGTAAATATTCCAGCAAAAGCAAAGTTTCTGCAGATAGTTTATTCCACTCACGATAAAAACTCTTTCACAAATGGACACTTTTTCACTACATTTTATGACAACGGCGTTGTTCACATATTTGATAGTTTGAACAGTACAACATTATCAGAGGTAGCACAATCTATTCTTTCTAACTTATATCCACACTATTTTGAAGTAGTTTTTCACAAAGTTCAACAACAGAGGGGTCCGGATTGTGGTGTATTTGCGATCGCATTCGCAACATCGATCGCATTCAACCGTAGCCCCAACCACGAAGAGTTCGTTTATAACAAAATGAGGCCGCATTTATGTCACATGCTGAATTCCGGTAAACTTATCCGTTTTCCAACACATAATGTTTTAACTCCTCCACCTTTTACTTTAAAAGACAAAATTTCGAAAAGAAGCTCTAGAAACGATGCTTGCGATTCAATTCATCTAGTAGAAAATTGCAGTAACATGAGCCATGGGGGCATTAGTAACACACAAACTCAACAGCACAGCTATGCTAGTGTTGCATCAAAACAAGACCTTTGCCAGCCAATTATAAACATAGAAACATTCAAAGTAACAGCACCGACGTTGATCAAACACCACAACAAAAACACAAAACCTACAACACACATCAGTGACAATAGAATCAACACTAGTACAACATATAAACCTATTAAACTTTCCTCTTCGTCATTTAATGTAATCACATTTGAGAACTGTATGACCAAAACTAATAGCCCCGATATTATAAAACCCAGTAGTATGGTTTACACCAAAACATCAAACTCCCATTTCCAGCTCAGGCACAAAGAAGCCTTAATCAATAATTATAATATGCAAAATCTTGCTTCCGACACACATAGTACAGAGTCCATAAAACAAGTTGACTTTGATTCCTTGTTACTTGCCGAGCAAAAAAACACATTTTGCAACGTTGACACAGCTTTGATCACCGAGGATGCGAATATAACAAATCAAAGTAAAGATTTTATCTTAAGCACAACACACTCACCACATCAATATACCTCTAATAATAATATCCCGTCGGAGGTTTCTTATAGACATTTACCCGCAGGTAGGAAAAACCGAAACAATTTCGACAAAAATATCATAATTGAAGCATTTAATCGATGCTATGGGTCTTGTGCTGACGGAAAGATGCCCGAATTGACGAAGAACAGTGCTTTATTTAAAGAGTTGGGTTTGAAAAAACTACAAAAAATAAAAAATGGATTTTAACTTTAATAAGTAGATATCTAAAAGAAAAGAAAACGCATATTCCTCAAGCTATTCCCAGTAATACAGAAAACCGACTAGGTTCTGAGCCTAATTTAAATGACAAATCATCTTCCACCAAACAAACACAAAACGGTATTGTCGTCCTCAATTATAAGAGTAGTACTGAAGGTGATCGTAGCCTGTACTGCACCAATTTACCGCCTATTGAAAATGAATTTTCGCCACAAGAAGACATTGAATCTCCTTTAAAATTTACTCGGGAAATAAATTGTGGGCAGGATAATAAGAACGCAGCTTCAGATAGAAACGTTCCGGAAAACTTGCCAGAAAAAATATTTACTTTAGTTAAAACATGCTCACCGGGTATTTCTGTTGTTTTTGAAGGCGGGAAAATTTCACGTGATTTACTACGCCAGTACATTAAACAAGAACTTAAAGATGTTGTTTCAATAAATTGTGGGTTATATTTCGGAGAGTTAAAAAAAAGAAATTCGAAGAGTGTTATCTATGGGCGTTGCGGTGTTAACCACATTGATTGCCTAAGACAACGTTTCAGGATTGACATAGAGAAGGGAGAAGAAACTGTTAAAATAAACATACTTTCTGCGCAAACTAATCCCATTTGTTATAATGATTTAAACGAAAATCAATTAATCGATCCAAGACTAAAAAACTATCCAAATTATGAAGGAACGTTTTCAATTCCTATACAGGTTGTTGGGGAGGTGCCTAATCACACTATACGGGACGAGATTGAGAAAGAAATGCTAGCGACTCTAAATATCTACTGTGTTTTGATATTTAAACACATCCGTAGACAAAAAACCGGGAATTGTATTGCGTATGCAAAGTGCAAGCACTCTCAATTTAATAAAGGTTTCAAAATATTCCGTTTTGATATTTTCTTTTCAACTTCTTTTGCTACGGTATATGCTCACAGCAAGGGACCTGTTTCTCAGAACCATGATTCAGATAACCGAATATTTACTCAATTGAGAGGGAAAAAACGTAAAGCCGCCCAAGACAAACTATTAACGCAAACCCCTAATTCTTATTACATAGAAAAAATTAAAGAAGCCGATGAAACAATAGTTCTAAAGGGACACCTTCAGGACATTAAGTCGCTCCCTGTTCTTCAAAAAGCTCGTTCGGAAGCTATGGCGCGAAACGATCTAGATAAAAACGATTTTACTGATTTACGCATGCACTATTTGAACCAAAAACCTACCGACAAGTATATTCAACATGTTCAAAGCCCTTTTGGCTTTTACTTGTTTAGTAAAACACAATTAAAAGTGGCCAGTGAGCGTGTACTGAATGAATCTGTTATATTGTACTTGGATGCTACTGGTTCCACCGTTAAAAAACCTAATGACGAACCATGTAAAAGAATCTTGTATTATGCCGGTGTAATACGAGTTAAGGGTTACATATTACCGATTCTTGAATGCGTCTTAAGTTGTCACGATAAACATAGTATTTCAATGTTTCTTCTATCTTTTCGTACATTTCTTCACGGTAATAATATAAAATGGCCATTTTTTCATTTAGTCGTGGTAGATTGGAGCTGGGCTCTTATTATCGCTGTCATAGAAAGTTGGAATAAAACTAGTTTGTTAAATTATCTAAATGTGTGCTTTGACGTGACTACTGGTACTTTTACTAGTAGAACCTCCATGAAAAACTTTATAACAGTTCATACATGTTGTGCTCACTTCATGAAAATGATTTCAGTATCATTTAAAAGGTTTAAAATCACTGGTAAAAAGATAAAAAAAATTATACTTGAGGGAATCGGTGTTATACTTTTGTGCAAAACGTTCGCCAACTTTTCGAACCAATGTAGGAACTTTTTCGTTGTACTAGTGTCAGAGTATGTCACTCAAGAAGTAAATGATGCCTTAAACTCTCTTTCTAGTGACTTACCCATTATTGACGACAATGCCGAGACAAATATCGATGACCTAGACCTTTATCATGAAGAAACTGGTACTATATATAAGGATAGTCCATTTTATAAGTATTTTTTACCTATATATAGAGAAGTCATCCAATCATCCATCCTCAATGAAGGTTATAAGCCTCATACAAACGAGTTCAGGTGTTATGAATTTGCTGAATATTTTTTAACAAGGTTAGTACCGTTTGCACCTTTTTGGACAGGCATAATGCTGAGCGCTTGCACTAAATGTGACAACGTTGATCGAGTCAGCAATGCACCCGTGGAGAATTGGTTCAAACAAGTAAAAGTAGATTTATTAAGCAGCAGAACTAATTTAAAACCCGGTAGATTTGTTAAGATTTTGCAAGATAGAATGGAGGGTGTATGTAAAGCCATACGCCTTAACATTCCTAAAAAGCCAAAGAAGAAAAAAATAAAAAAGTTTGAGGTCAATAATCCACTAACTGATGATGAGGATGCGGATGATCCATTAGTTGAAGAATCTTGGAAAAGGAGGACAGTTCAAAATACGTATTTTGATCGTTTATTTCTCAAGTCAACAATTCCAGGCAAGTACATTAAAAAAAACCTCCGCGCAAAAAATTGAAGAAAGTACTAGCGCGAACTCAAACATAGATTCATTACTATTTAACAAGACATCCCATAATATTTTTCAAATTATTTCAGAGCCTAACAGTTGCATGCGACCTTCAACTACTGCACCTGAAGATCCCAATGAAACTGGTAGTCCAGCCATAAAGTCCGAACAAAGTCCTTCTAAATTGGTTTCAAATTGTGGTTCAACTATTTTACAGGAACACAACTATTTTTCATTCGAGTCCCCACCGATAGAACTATCCTCTGATGAAGGATCTGCCAATGATATATTTTTTAAGAATTCACGCGACATCGAAACGCCAACTTATTCACATTCAAAATCTAACAACAATGGTTTATTTTTATCTATATCATATTACTCTTGTTTCATTGAAAATTTCAAGCATATTGTTGGAATTTTTAACTTAATGCTAGATACAAGACGTATTGCCGTTAAGGTTTTTAATACATCGTATGTGAATTTAACGGGCTCTTTATGGATCTGTTCGACTTTAATAGATGCGTGCGCAGCAATGCTCATCAAAGAAAGCAATAGAAATGACATCATAATTTTTGATTGCGCTAGCACTTTCAACCACGTGGTAAAGAAACTAAATTTACGTCCAAAACACTTACTTTGCTCCATTTCACTTTTGAAAAAGGTTTGGATTTTGCTGCCTTACAACCTAGATGGCACGCATTGGTGTCTGATGGCTGTAAGTATAGAACAAAAACATTTGTACATTTTTAATTCTTTGGTATACAATAAAGAAGAAGGAAATAGAGTTTTAGCCCTTTTTTTATCATTTCTAGCCGAGCGAAATAAAGTCAGTAAGGAACTAGTGGACACACGCGAATGGCAAGTGCATGAAATGTCAAAATATCCCAAACAATCTGACTCATACAATTGCGGCATGTATGTAATATATTATATGCATTGCATAGTAATGAACAATATATATGATGCACACTTTGATCCTAAGCATTTTCGCAAAGTTATTCAAAACAAGATATTAACAGATTCAGAAGATGTCACAAATTTGTGTTTGTATTGTGGTGAAGGTAAGAGACCCGGTTCATCCAGTTGGTTCATGTGCAATGTGTGTAGCCGGTGGATACATTACAAACCATGCTTACTTTATTTGGGAAAATCATACAACGAAATGAAACAGGACTCATTCACATTAGTTTGTTATTTATGCCAAAGAGCGACCAATACTAATTTTCACCCAGATAAATTGCGAGCCACTACACTTCCGCCATAACTGTGTCACATCACACAATGCGTTTAAACCAGTTTAAAAAGTCTGAAAGTTTTATTGTAGTTAACCTTTATACTAGATAAACATACAGACCTCTATAATGCGAATGCCATTCTAATTAGAAACTAAACTGAAATAACCTCCACCAGAGGTCCTCGTCACCAAGAATCTGCCAAACTTGTGTGCTTCCTGCCGAATATTTCTACGTAAACATCTTTATCAAGTTTGAGCATTTAGTATCATATTTTGTGGACCACCTTAGTCGACTTGTCTCTTCAGGTTCACCCAATTTTATTAAGTGAAAGCGCTGTATTTCTGAGAGTTCTACTTTTCCAGACCACGTCCTCATCTTACCCCTATGCTGTGTGTATGTGTTTGCATCACGTCCTACAGCTCGTTTGGGCTATCCGCATATTTACACTTTGGGCTAGCGGGTAATTTTGAAGAAATGTACTCACATTTGTTTGGAAAAATAAAGTAAAACCATTTAGGGAAAACCACCATCATTACTACACATGGGTCGGATCAGACCCCGACATTTCTGTCACCACCATCAAGTATGTTGCAAGAGCAACCCCCTAGGTGAGGGCTGACGAACTTTTATTTCACCACGCTTTATTATTTAAGTAAACATATTTGATTAAAATTTTATTTGTATTTATTACAAATCGGTTCCTTGCTATCAAGTACCACAAATTCATTAATTTTGTTTCTCGGAAGTACGTATTATTAATATAATATTATTTCTAAAGATTTCCTATTCAAAGGGTAGCCATTTTTCAGAAATATCTTCTAGATAGGTTTACAAAAACGTTAAAACAATGTGTTCTCAATCTCTCTTTTAAAAAGTCACTATAATATATGATGAAGAAAACCGCCTCGGTGGCATTGTTGGCTAACGCACTAGTTTCATACTAACTAGGCTGCCGAGGACGGGATTAAGGTTCGAATCTCGGTCGGATGAACTGGGGGTGGTTTTTACTAAATGGTTTTCCATTCCCCTTCCACGCTAATGTGGGTTAACTTCTTTATAAATTGAACCTTCCCAATTCCTAACCTATTAGCGTAATTAGTACTTTGCGTATTACCCGAACGGCTAGTAAGACGTGGTGCTAAAGAAATTTAAAAAATATAATGATGTATTCCATTTGTCCATTTCTTCGCTCAGTAATTACCATAAACACTCTAAAGAACTCCTCCCATCACAATCAAGAATTCCTGTAAGACCGAGCATCGCTCGGTTAAACCATAAAGATTAATAATGTAGACGAATCAGATACAATTTAATTGAGAATCAAAATATGAAATCTCTACATTTCCCACAGTTTAGTTTTCCCAAAGTCATGACCTAGTTGAATCTCTTTCTTGAACCACAAACCGGTAGAAGACCAATTACATAAAAATCCTAATTCTGTTTTCAAGAAAAAAGTTATATATAATAATAATAATAATAATAATATAAAGTTATATATCATTATACAGGTATGGAAACAGAACTAACGATTTATAAGAATGACTCGTTGATTAGTATAGGATGTATTGGGCACACACTTTTTAAAAAGGTTTGTCAACTCAAAATTAGGCCATGCAACCAACGATTTGGGTCAACCCTGTACTAAATCTCCTCGAATATAATTGTCTAATAAATCGTAATATCGTTTTCTTTATTGAATAATTTCGAATCCCATTTTAATAACGTGAGATAGGTTTACCCATCATTTTCATATGTATTGTTTTGAACAGTGATTGTATTACTTTCGCTTGAACACGTTAATATAAATAAAATAAATGCACATACTCATGTTATAAACCCTATTTATAGATGGGATAGTTTAGTGAGGAAGATAGTTCCAGTTTCTATGCTCGATGAATAAGATAGGTCATCTACATTTTGGAAGTCTAAAGAAACACAGGAATCATATTTTAAATCTGACTTTACTCCTATGGCTTTCAAAACTTTGAGATGGCATGTCGATGCTTAGATCTGCCCAGAGTAGAGTGTAGTAGCATGCCACCTCAAAGTTTCTACCACCTCTAACTCTTCAAAAAATCACTGTTAATTCTTAGCCTGCATTACAAAGCTTTGAGATGGCATGTCGATGCTTAGATCTGCCCAGAGTAGAGTGTAGTAGCATGCCACCTCAAAGTTTCTACTACTATTAAACTGAGTTCCCGGCCTCCGGAAAGATTTACTCAAACACATGTACCCTTAGTCATGAAATTAGCTCTAGTATCTTTTTGATTATAAAATATCTATAAGCGTGTTGCAAGCTCAATAAATAACTTTATTGGAGTCATAATTTTCTCGTATTAATTTTTTAATGCATTTAAAATGCTGTGGACAACAGAATCTTAGATTCCTTTAGGACAAACAATCTGTACGACCACTGAATACATTATTATCGTGAGTGGACTTCTATCAGTTGTATAATCAATTTTTCACGTTCAATTCAAACAGTTTTACTTGAAACAGATGTATTCACTGACTAGGACTTGTTTACCGACTCCCTATTATATAATTATAGTATATTACAACACTCATTTATTGTTCTCAAGCTAGTTCAATTCATATTAATACACTAAACTTCTTTCATCAGCTCTCTTTATATAGAAATAATGTACCGGTAACTAAAATGTATATATGCATAGAATAAAAATGGGTCTACTATAATTTCTTGGTATAGGTTATGTATATATGTTGTTCGTCTGGTACGAATGAATCTACACTGGTACATTATATTTATGTAGATATGTATATTTATGTAGATGCATCTTCATTTGTTGGTTGGTGTGTATATAATATAATATATATGGATGTATATATTATGTATGTTATGTTATTGCGTAGTGTGTATTTTTTTTATCCAAGCACGTGTGTTTATATTCTAGCACTGATTTTTATTTAAGAGAATGGTACTCCTTTTGCTTGTTTTATTTCCTTACACTTAAGAATACATCGCTTTGTGTGGGAAACACAAGTTTCCCGTTAAATTAGTTTTTGGATTATTTGGTTTGGTTTGGATCATAGTTAAACTATGAAATTGGCGAGTTATTTTAATACCACAATTAAATTTTTTTATTAAAAGTACCTATGTAAGCTTACACGTAATATTAAATTTAGTTAAAAATACAGTTTTAAAAATGCACCATATAAAATTGATAAAAATTGTTTATCACCCTCCTCGGTGGCGTAGTTGGCTAACGCGCTTGTCGTGTTTAGCTCGACTGCCGAGGACGGGGAGATAGAGGTTCGAATCTCAGTCGGGTGAACTGGGGGTGGTTTTTCCTAAATGGTTTTCCACTCTCCCTCCACGCAAATGCAGGTTCACTTCCTCTAATTCAACCTTCCCAATTCCTAATCCATTAGCGTAATTAGTACTTAAAGCGTATAACCCGAACGGGTAGTAAGACGTGGTGCTAAATTTTATTATTAATATTATTGTTATTATTATTATTATTATTTATTCAACTGCCTTATAATTGAATGAATTATCAGCAAAGATGTTATGGTGTTAAGTACGGCCATAACTGCAACAAGCTATCATATTTTTTAGATTTTAAAAACGTCATCAGGACACGGGAATTAAAACCTTAATGTAGTTCTTGACTTCCACACGTCCATCACAGAACCTGCCTTAAAATATGAGTAAAAAATGACCCTGAGCACGGAAGAATTCCAGAATAACTCAGTAATGAGAGCATTGACGTAATAGGCCAATGGTTCTGGTTTGATTCACATGTCAATTGTCGAGGTGTCATTTAATAATTTTAAATAATGTCTTATTATTGTTACTATTAGTACCTTGAAGACCGAGCATCACTCAGTAAAATCGCCACGATTAATAATGTAAGACGAATCTTAGACAAATTAACTAAGAATCAAAAGTTGAAATCTTGACATTTCCCCCCTTAATAATTTTTACTAAAGTCAAGTCCTCGCTAGATACAATTTCTCTCACTCGGTAACGGTAGATAGCACAATTTCGTCAAAATCCTTAGGCTCGTTTTCAAGTACAAAATTCACATTACATTACGCTACGCTACGCACACACACTTTAAAAGAAAGGTTAGAATTATTAAAATGTTCAAATATAATCAAAAACATTAATTCCAGATTAATTAGTTTTTAAAATAGAATAAATCCAAAGATTTATTTTATTTTCAATTACTTTTTAAGTGAAACGTTGCAGTTCTGAGGTACAGATAAATATGGACAAACAAACATACAAATGCCAGTTTTTATTAAATTGAGGATGGTAGTATAATACAATTGAAAATTAGGTTGTAAGATATTAGGTATATTGAGGTATGTTGAAAGTTTATATATATATAAATACAATTGTATAAATATCCCGAAATGTTGGTATGTTTAGTAGTTTGTATTCATTTAATTTAGTATGTTGTTATATTAGTGTGTTATTTTGTTTATATACTAAGGGGTGTTGGTATAACTTATCCACGCTTTGATGAACCTTTTATTCATGATAAATTTAAATGCTATAATAATAATAATTGACATCTGTCAAAAGTGAGATCTGAAGAACACATACAATGTATGTAAGTACGTAGGAATATAAAAATTAAATTTTAGAACTGCCAATAAAAGTTATTCAACTTGTGGTAGGTCTATATGTTATAATATTTGTCTACATGTATTTAGATAATTACAGTAAGCTCATATATATGTGTAGGTCTTTTGTAAGGTGTTGGTATTGTGGCATGTTGTGTTTCTATGTATGTAGATATGGTTGTATGGATATTCGAAGTTTCATGAGGATTTTAATTACATGATATGTTTAAATTTATATATTATGGTATGTTTTACGAATGTATCTATATAGTACCTAATATGCATGCACACTTGCATGTATGTAGATGTATATGTTAAATTATTGATAGTCTACTGACCCGCTGCGTATAACCCGAATGGGTAGTAAGACGCGGTGCTAATAATAATAATAATAATAATAATAATAATAATAATACTGGCCCGCCTCAGTGACGTAGTTAGATTCACGTTAGATTCATGTTAAGCCAGAATGCCACGTAGGCGGAGATCTAGGTTATAATATCGGTCGGGTGAACTGGGGGTGCTTTTTCCTAAATGTTTTTCCACTCTCCCTCCACGCAAATGTGGGCGTACTACTCTTCAAACTTAAACTTAGACATAATAATATGACAAGGCATTTTATTGAAGACTACTGTGGAATAGGCCTACTGGGGACACCACATTAAAAAAAACGCACCATATACTCTACCTCAAAAGGTGGTGTGGAAATGAGTATGTATATTATAGAATAATTGTTTAGATAATAGTACAAAATGTATTATTGTAGTATTGTATTATTACATTTAATTGTCTTTAAATAGTTAATTACACCTTATTGTTATTACTTCCTTCTCCAATATCTTTGACGATTTTGCTCCAAGCTTGTTCGTGTATGTGGATCCGATGGTAGACATAACTTTTGATATTATAAATACAGGGAAACTCTCAAATAGTCCCACAAATTCATTGCAAAAAGTTCACAAATAAAACGTATACCAAAATAATTTATATTCCAATATAATACTGTGGTAGCGAACGTGAAGCAGCCCCCATAAAAGCTTGAGGTGTTTCAGCAACAAAAATTTTATCGCACTATTTTAATGAGTATATAATGATAAGTAAATAAATAGTGTAATTTATTTCAAACCATTATAATTCACGAGTTGTAAAGGCTCAAACCTGGCATTTTACGCGTTTCATTGATCATTGTTAAAGTATATAAATGAATCTGTGGTACTTAAACTTAGTCTAGCTAGACATACATGTGAGATGTACGCACTGAAATATTTATAAGTGTGTAACGTCTAAAAGATCTAGCCTGATATATTAATGTTTGTACGCCACCATTAGGGTTACATTTAATATAACGATTGAATTGGGTACAAGTTTGCTGTTCTGTTTAATTAAAAAAGGATGATGTCTTATTTTATAAATTAAAAATTCAGGTGTTTTATAGTTATTTTTATTTTAAGTAGATAAACAGTTTTTTCGCTAGATATTTCTCACGTTGTCTATTTAAATAAAACCCCAACTATTATATTATATCCATGATAATTCCCGACACGTGAAATTTAGAACACAGATTAATATGTCATACACTCTACCTACAGAGCTCCTCGTCAGGAAGGAAAGTGAAGAGATGTGTACCCTGAAGGGGTATATCAAGCGACATTTCCTTCTCGAAGCTTCCCAAAAGAAAAAAGGTGTGGTCATCCAGGTGTGTTTCTGTCCACAAAACTGTGTTGTCTTTTTAAACAGAGACGTAGAAGGATGTCGCCATACCTTGCAACTTAACAACTTAACACAAATAAATATTACTACCCGTTCTCATTTAAAATATCGTAATTTTGAATATTGAGATGTATAATTCCATACATTACAAGTAAAGAAAAATTGTTAATTTTGTGTGTAGCGGTAAACTTTTAAAATACAAGGCTTACGACATAAGCCTGGTCTTAAAATTTAGCCCAGGCATTCGACACATCTTAATTTCTAAATATTTTAGTTCTAATGCATTTTAAATATTTAAAAAAAATTACTACCGGTCTTGAAAGGGGTGTAACAAATGCCCCGTTTGACCCCCCTCCCGCCCCCTGGGTGCGCCAATGTTTCCACTCCTGCTCCCTTCGAGGAATCCGGCTAATTGAGAGGCTGACCAATGGAATTTAAACATAAATTGAAGGTCTTGTAATCCCTCACCTGCCTAACACACTGTGCTCATCCTGTCAGTTGACAAAAGACAACGCTCCGCTAACCACTAGTTTCCATAGTTTTAAGTAGCGCGCAAAGTTTATGCTATTTTGTTGTTGTATAGCCTAGTAGTGTGGTGATATCCGTCAAAACTGAAATTGACATGGTAAGTAATGCACAAAAAAAGAGTTTTTTTTAAATATTTTGTTAATTTTATTTTAATCATTTCTATTGTATTAATTTTGGTCCAAAATATATAGTTTAATCTTAACTTTCCACAATTATTAAATGAATTGAAACAAACCAAAATTAAAACACAAAATGGCAAAAATATATTTAAAAAATTGTAATCTTTAAAGATTTGTTATTTTGTTTAGTCACAGTTTAATAATTAAATTTGATGAGAAATTACATCTAGTTTCCGGAATTGAATTCAAAATATTTGGATAAGAAATACCAGAGCTAAAATTTCCGGATTCTGCCTACCCATACAGTATATATAGGCCTACATTTCAATCAAGTAGAGTAGGGACGAGGAAGGTAGAATTTATGGGGGTTCAAAGTATGAAAACACAAGGAAAAATTAGTTCATTACATTGTGTCAGGGCTTAAACCCCGAACTCTACGTTTCGGGTAAATTAGACTAGATGAGTTTAACATTTTGTTCACCTGCCCATTGATGTATGTCTTTAATAGCTGTCTTGTACCTAAAAAAACTCCTTATATAAGAGGGCATAATCACTGTATGAAACCAGTCCCCCCAAACCTGCCTGATTTCCACACATGATTTTATAAAATCTCGAAAACGAAAAGTGCCATTATTAAACAAGTTGCAGTCAGTCTGCATCCTGGCGTCTGAGAAGGATGTCCTCATTGCAGTGATAAAAGGGCTTAATGAAGGTTTTGGGTTCGATGTCCATCTCAACTAGCTAGAGCTCACTACTGTGTGATTGGCCTGTGATCTGATCTACAACATGATCTTGACCTGTTGGATGGGGAGCTGAGAACTAATAGCAGTTTCAGGATTTTTGTTCGGATGACCACCCAGAACTTTGAGCGTGTTTTAAATACGAGTGGATCGTGGTAGTGATATCTGTAGATCATTGCCCTAAAATATATTCGAAATATTTATTTGGAAAAGATATATTATTGTAATAAGACCTCACTCGACTTTTTAGTTAGAAGTAGAGTCATCAAAGGCTATCGACTTTACATAGATATTTATATTTTGGTGTTTAATTTGGATTGAAAAAATATATTGTCCCTCTTTACGCCATGATGATAGCTTTAAAACTATCCCTCTCCCAGCTCTCTATCTATTTGTTGCATAAAGCCACTTAAGTAAGAATTGTTGAACTGCTGTTATTTTTAACCAATGAGAAATATTTTATTTACCGATCTAAAACAATACACAAATCATGGTTTCCACTATAGAGTACACAAATAAAGATTCTAGAGATGATTCACTACTCACACAAAAGGAAAACTTTGTAAATTCTCTATGAAAATTGGGTTTTAGTTTTAGGCCACCATTTTTATCGGCATCCTGGACCTCCAACCTTTAAAGTGAGTGTTCGTTTGTCAAAACCTGTTCAGCCATTTCCTCATAAGTTCTATTACTGGAAACGAGCTTATCAAATTATATATAAGATGATGATAGTTGACTAGAGAGAGATAATACATCATTTAGGGATGCTATTCCAGTTTACAAGGATAAGCAGTAATTTTCGACTCTGCAGACTGTCCTCTATTTGTGCAAAATGTTTTAAACCCAAATGTTTCTTTGATCTTTACCGCCATCCAACGGAAAATGTGTAACATGTTGTAAAACATTAAATTTGTTTTAAGACTATAATGTTTTCAACATTTTTTAATTGATTTCCCAACAAGTTGTAAGACATTGTTTCAAAACACAACTTTTACAAGTGAAGTGTTAAACTGTTGTTAGATAATATTTAAATCGAGTCTTCGTCGGGTCTACTGAGGATGGATTTTGATAAACTGTTTCCCACTCTCTCTTCGAGCAAATACGAGTGTCCTTATCCCTAACACATCGGCGTAATTAACATAACCCGAATGCGTATAAAGACGTGAAAAAAATATATATAGTATGCGTGTTATTATAATATCATATCGTTAATGTTTACACACACTGAAATATTAGGACGTTTATAGAAAATACAATATAACAATGTGTTGTATAATAATCTCTTGTTGGCTTCTTCCCTGGTTGTGTATAGAAATGAAATTAAATAAAATTTACTTACGCCATTTTGTTTCAAAGTAGTAGCTATAAAACAATCACGTCCAAATCACGTGATAGTTTAATTAAAGATTAAAAGATCAAAATCGATAGTAAACATATCTACTCAAGCGATGTTTAGTAAAATTAGTATCTAAGCACAATTTAACATGACAAATAAAAAAATGTATCTCATTTTTCCGTTACAAAGACAATGTGCACCTCTAAATAGAAAATTTAAAATTTTGATTGGATTTTTTTTTAAATTAACAAAGGAAAATAATGAAATAGGTTTATAAATGAACGCTGAAAAAATAGTTTAGATATTATGGCTAACAACATATAATTTGATAGACTTAGAGTTCAAATATTTATCTACAATTTTAACTAGCAATAATGTTATTAGATTATAAATTAGGTAAATAACACAGTCGGGAAATGCTTACTAATATTCGGTCAGTTAGTTGTAGTCATCTCGCCTGCTGTTAAGGAATGTAAAACTAAGAATATACAAAACAATAACAATAATGGATGATGATAGTAGGGAGTGGAGGAGGTTACATTGTGAGGAGCTACATACCCTGTGCTTTGTTAGGGTAATTAAATCTCGCATGTATCATCAAGGCACTGACTGGTAGAGCCAACCGGAAAAAAACCAGTGGAAAGACCCAGACGCAGATTTTTATTTATTTGTTTTCCAATCTAATTTGGCCTGGCATCTTACAATTTTAAATCCAGGCCTTATTTTCACAGTATCAGAACAACAATTTCCTACTATCACACATCATCCAATTTATTTACTTCTAAACAGACGCAGATGGGAGGATAACATTAAAATGGACCTGAACTATACTGGATAGAGCTAGCTCAGGATAGGGATAGGTGGAGTACCTTTTTAAGTGCGGCGATGAACTTTTGAGTCCCTAATGCCATATAGTAAGTAAGTACAGTAATTAGAAACTTAATCGGAAGAAACAAAATGAAGAGTTTGTTTTTTCTTTATGTCGGTAGCAAAACGTTGCCCGAGGTAACCATGAAATTCAATGTAGGGCTACCCAAGACAACGCCGGGTACTTCTGCCAGTAGGTACGTAAAGGTGCCTCAGTAACTAATCATGGTTTTTAAATTAAATATATATTACATCGAGTAATTATCTTCCATCAAACACCTGGATGTATAGCTGGGTGGTGAGACAGTCGCGTGGTTACTCGGTTGCATCACTCACCCTGACGCACCATCTTAAAAAAACGCTTTAATCGAGGAAACATTCTATTCTCACAACCTTGGGCTCAAGTAGTTTAGAAACAAAGATACATATATACTAAAATTTGTCATATATATACCAAGGACAACCCTTGATGATTTGTACATCAGTAATTTTAACAGCTTTTTCTTATATTGTGAGTCTGACGCCTTTGACCCCGTGAAAATCATTACGGGTAGCTACTAAACAAGGTGGGGGGGGGGGGGATCAAAAACTTGGTCTCTCTCTCAGAGTGTACTGTTGAATATTTTTTTCTTATTCAAAGTCTTTCACCATTATAAAATTTAACCCTCAAATTTAGAGAAAAATCTCAAGTTTAGGTTTAATATGAGATTTCTCGAAGCCATTTAATTTGTTCGGCAACGCTGGGCACTTGCCATTAGATTAAATAATAAAACAAGAAAAAGGACCTCGCTTAAATCTGAAGGTAAAATACTACAAAAGGTAAACTAAACAGTTATTCCTAGAACAAATATAGAAAGTCACATTTTATAAGAAAATATTTGTTCTACAGTAGGGCACTCTTAATATAACGGGGAATTTAACGTACTCCACTTTACGCTTACTTCTCAAATTATTCAGCGGAAGAGGAGAAATCACTTATTTTCCAACGTGTGAATTCCAGACCAAAACATTCGAAAGCAAAATACTTTAAATAAATTTCATATTAAAATTTAAACTGTCAACCAAGGCCGGGTATAAATTATTTTGCCGCCCTCTAGATCAATATTGGTAATACTGTATCACACTCGACTACATACACCCTTACCCATCCCTTACAACTTATTTGATATAAGCTGTAACTGCGGATAAACCCAAGTACAGAAACATGGGGTTGAATTGAAGCTAGAGATAATTAACTGACAAAAGGTATGACAAGGGTGAGGAGGGAGGTGTAGGTGTGTGTCTATGGGAGGGGTTTGGGAGGGAAAGGGGTTTACTAAGAAAATCTCCCGAACAAAGATACTGGGAGCTGTCAAACTCTCTTTAAAACCAACTATTATTTTGAATACAAGGTTGCCGCTATGTGCACTGCTGCGTAGGTCAATTTAAGATATTATGAACTAACTTCTCTTGGTCGCATCTCGCAGTTGATGTAAATCTGAACAATAAATTTTTGCAATGTTTGAAATGTAAGGGCTCATATTTTCAAGCCAAAAATCATTCCTTTTATAATTAAACTTAGTTTCTGGAGTAACTTTTTTTTTAGACGTACCTGCAACGTTGTAAAAGACCCATCCCCATTGTAAAAGAAAATAAACCTGTCCCAAAAGGATGTTTGTAAGGGCGAGGAAGAAGTGTTCACGATGTCAACTAATAACTGCCCAGACTCGACCCCTTTCTTCCCCCCAAATATGTTAATAGTCACTAACAATAATTGCAAGAGAGAGCGAAAAATAAATTCTAATCTATTTTTCACCTTTCTATAACCAATAGAGCGTCTTAAAAAGTAGATACCTGTTTGTGTGATCGTAATATTCGAACAAATCGATATATTTCTAATAAACTGAAAATAGACATGGGAACCCAAAAGCGGATAAAATATTTTGATTTTCATTTAGCTTTAATCCGTGATTTTGGGGGTGAATAAATTCAAAGTAAAAGAAACAAACTATTTTTTTAAGTCACGTATTCCTTATAAAGCCAATATGAATGTTTTAGTAAGTGAAAACTATCATCTTTAGTAAATTAAAATCTTAGAAAATTTTGGCGGCACACGTCCAAAATTTCACGGCACACAGGTTGGGAACCACTGTGTTATAGCCAACTCGGTTGATCAAATTATTCTAATGTGTTAGGGATTAATAAGGTTGGATTAAGAGGAAGTGTACCTTCTTTTGCGTGGAGGGAGAGTGGAAGCCCATTTAGTAAAAAAACACCTTCACTACATCCGAATGGGATTTGAGCCCCAATCTTAGTCTCCCAGTTTAGTATATTACAAGTGACATCTTAGACCATGCAGCCACCGAAGCGAATATAACTAATTTATAATTACGTAAAAATCAAAAATCTAAAGTAAACCACCCTTTTAACATTGTACACAGTTTCCCAACATTTTGGATACAGCTAGTCAAGCTGTATTGAACTATAACTACATGCAAATACTTCATAATGATAGCTCAACGTTTTGGAACCGTCTAACCAGACCAAAAAGATAGAACTGTGACGTTATCATTTGTATGATAATTGTTTATAAAAGATTTTTATTTTATTTATGTTCTCTTTGTGCCTAACTACTACACAAATTTTTAATTATAATTGTACGGCATCCATAAAAAAAAATAAAGTCCTTTAGGTTAATTTGAAAGTTATGCTCGTTTTAGCAACAAGCGAAACAAAAATATTTCCTAAATTCTGAAGACCACAAGAGGGGGGGAAAAAGTAGATTGTGAGGAAGTGTTTACCAAGTAAAAGTCGATTGAAATGTATTTTTATGACTGAAGTCACTCTATAAAGTGTTTTACTCACTATCTCCAGTTACAAATATTTTAAACTTGTTTACCTCAGGTTTGTCTCGTATCTTTCTCATTAGCTGAGTAAAAGTGACACATACCTACATGCTCAACAATACTCATTACACAGCTCCCTATGGGAAAAAAAATCAACTTTTTTTTTAGTGTTTAACACACTACACCATATGTGTGTCACCCTGGCCACCCGACTTTTAGCTACTGGTTTTTGAAAACGCCCATCGTTTGTGCTACGTTAGTGCTGGTTAGTGCTCGATTTTCATCGTTAATGCTGTAAATTTGAGGCACTTATTCACGATTGTTTATGAGTGGCTAGGGAGATATCGCCAAATTTAAAAAAATATACTTGGGAAATAGCTAAAATAGCTTTAAGAGGCAACTCCTTTCCAAAATATTTCCAGGTGACCGCCAATCTAAATAACTTGTAAGGGCGTTCAAATCCGCAAAAAAAAAAAAAAAATAATAATAATAATCCTCTCTTCAAACCTTGTTTCTACTATAATCTATGAGGTGACCTGGCGGTCTAGGGGTAAGGTGTCAGACTTCTGTGCTGGTGGCCGGGGTTCAATCCTCGGTCCCGGCACAGATTTATCTGATTACCAAACCCTTCCTTCACCTCTGACAAGACATCTTGTGAATGTGGGGAATGCCAGGCCTCCACCGTGGTTCGGATTCCACGTTAAACTGTAGGTCCTCCATTTCATCTAACAATCACCCTCCCATTACACATTAGCGTAAGTGCGTATAACCCGAACGCTTAGTAAGACGCGGTGCTAATAATAATAATAATAATATAATCTATGACAACAAAGGTATTAAAAATACTACCCATTAAAGATTAACCTCTATCAAATATTTTCAGGAATCATCTATGGCTTAAGATCTTACCGAGAAAGGAACCCGGACCTCCCTCTTATTTGAGCCCGCTCACCTTCCACCAACCACTTACAAAGAGCTTACGGAGCCCCTGTTCTGTTATTAACATTAATATAATATTTTATTTGGTGTTGATGTGGTCATGGGTTTTTAATTGTGTTATCTGTTTTACTAATATTTTAGTATTAATTTTGTTGTGAAGTGCAATTCAGTTTAAAATTGACCAAGTTTTAACTAAAATAAAGCGTTCATTGGATTGTTGGGTTGTAAGGTTATGTAATACTTACG